>RJWT010000057.1:19551-106778 GCA_004365215.1 Cuniculus paca
TCTGTAACTCCAGTGTAAGTCCTTCCTTTATTTTTCTGTCATTGTCTATCATTGTGTGTGTGTGTGTGTGTGTGTGTGTGTGTGTGTGTGTGCTTTCTTTTCCCTTGTACAAAGTACCTGATGTGCAGAGGAAAGCTGCTCACCTTATGGTGTTTGGGAGTAGAGAGCAAGCAAGAAAAATGAGAGACAGAGAGAGAGACAGAGAGTGAGATCCTCCAAAGCCGCATCTGCACTGTCTTAGTTACTTTCCTCATTGCTGAGACAAAATACCCAACACCTAGAATTATAGGAGGAAAGGTTTGTTGTACCTCACAGCTTTTAAAAGTTTCAGTTCATAGTTGGATGGCTCCAAGGCAGGGAGGCATGGCAGAGGGGCAGCACAGAGGAGAAGCAGTTCAAGGTGCAAAGAAGGCAGCAAAGCATCAAAGTAATGAAGGAAGAGCAAGTAACAAGCAGCAACAACACAGCCCTCTTTCTGTCCCTTATACTCTATCCAGGCTACTTGCCCTTAGGGCGGGTAGCACTCACATGCAGGGTGGGTCACCCTTAATCCTAGCATTGCACCACCAATCAATGCCAGTGTCTCATCCTCAATCCCAGCATCACATACGGTAGATTCAGCCAGTTCTGAAAAGCTTCACCCATGACCACATGAGTGTTTGGGGGGACATCTAGATACAAGTCATAACATACAGTGAGTTACCTTCTTCAACCAGACCCCATCTCATAACTGTATATTCAACTATGAACTCATCCGTGCATGAATACAGCACCTCTAAAAATCTAGTCACCCTCAGTAGCTCTACCTCTGAACATGAGACTTTGAGGAGATCATAGATTTAAATCATAATACCTTTGCAGCATTTGTCATAATTGAAATTAGGTTGTTTTCAAGTCGTTTGTTTAATGTCAGTCTCCTCCAACAGACTGTAAACTCCATATGGGCTGTGGCTGTTCCTCCTGTCACAAATTGATTAAGAATGGGCAGTACAGTGTTAGTGACACATAGTAGGGCCTTAATGTGTATTTTAAAATTATAAATTACATTTAATTATAAAGTAATAGTTATAAAATAAGTACAGTAAGTCAGATATATGATGATACATACAGAAATATAACTGAATACATTTTACCCAAGTAGATAATTACACCTAATTATATAAGCTTGCAATGATATGTTCCTGTAAACTTCTGTGAAGCTTTATAAACAAGACAAGGCCTTTGGTGGCCCAAGTCCAGCTCATTTTGTTAGTGATTTCCCTCTGCCAACTAGTTAACTCTTCACTGTAAAAAATATGTTCTCCTTGATAGTCTTTAAACAAACTCTTAAGAACCAGCAGCTAGAATAAGATCACTATGGGCCCTTAGTGTTTTAAATAATAGAAAAATCTCAACATATAGTGTTTACCTGCACATCCAGGGACATCAAGACAGCTGGAATGACACTAGCTTTTCTAGTTCCTATAAAAGAGAAAACACTTTTATTCTAAATTGAGAGTTCACTTTGGGTTGAAAAAACAAAAATATCTCTTTTCTCCTTCTAGTATATAAATGGAAGCAAAGGATAAATTGTGCATTAGTCTACAACATTATATTTTTTTCTCATGTTGGCTGGGTGAAAAGTTTATTTAATTTGATGATTTTAAGTGGTTTATAATTGTTTTAATGGTTAAGTGTTCAAGAATGCTAGGTTAAATGATTACTTGTTTGTTATTTGAAAATATCCAGATCACTTTTATTTGCTGTTTTTGTCATATGAAACAAACTAAAGGTTTATAGCTTTTAATAAATGTTTTCACTTTTGTCATCCAGCAGAATTCCCAACATTCACAGTTAACCTATCCATCTGAAAATGCCTTGCCTTTCAATGAAGTTTTTACTGTCTGCTTTGTAAAGATTTTAATCAATTAAAAAAAATCACCAAAATTCAATGCTTCATCTAAAACTGCATGATAACCATATATTACAAATATACCTAACTAAAAAAGAAATAAACTACTTAGGTTTTTTTTCTTTTTCTTTTATTTTTGTTTTTATTTTTTGAGACAGGGTTTCACTCTACAATTCAGACTGACCTCAAACTCACAGTGATCCTCCTACCTCAGCCTCTCAAGTGCTGGGACTACAGGTGTGCACCAGCATGCCCAGATTTTTAGCTTATTTTCACAATAGAAATGAAAGTATACTTTTGAGCTTCCCTGAAAGTGATATAAATTATCATTAAAATTATTTCTATTTCAATGAAATTTATATTTTGGATAATAATTTTAGTCATTTTGGGCAGAAAAATATTCCTTTTCTTGCTGACCCTTTTACTGGAGTGGGTAAATGGAACTTTCCATTGTATTTTGCTTTCTCCTGAGTGGATTCTTGCAGATAGATAATAGGAAATGCAGTCATCTGGGAAGGCCTTCCAGTTTAGTTAGCCCCTGGCACCTTTTCATCAGGGCAGGACGGTGAATTCTCAGTCTCCACAATTGCCTTTGCTCCCATGTGTCACCAATATAAAACCACAGCTTTTTTTTTTTTTTGTACTGGGAATTGAACTCAGAACCTTGTGCTTGCCAGGCAGGTACTTACGCTACTGAGCTCTATCCCTGGCTCTCTAGTATTTCTATAGCATTGTCACATATAGATACAGTTTGGGTAGGCTTAGCTTAAACAAAAGTACACTCCAGAGAATTTCTTTCCATCTTACGAAACGGCTCAAGGTCCTTGTTCCTGGTTAGAAGCCGCCTTTCTTCCACAGTGACTTGAAGCTCAGGCCCCATCCATTGCAGTAGCTTAACATTGACTGTTTCCTTAGTATCATCTAACTGTAGTTACTATCATGGGTCGGACAGGCTGGAGGAGAGAGCACATCTGCTTCTTACATGTTGGCCCTGGAATGCCACACATCATTTGCTATAACTGGTCACATGCCCGAAACACCTGTGAGGGAACTGGGAGATGCTGTCTAGCCATGCACCCAAGTGTGGACCATTTACAGACAGAAATAATGAGATGTGGTTGACAGTTAACAGTTTCTACCATAGGTAGGTTGGTTGGTTGGTTTCTTAATTTTCATATTAGAGATAGGTGGAATAAGTTATTTTTCACTTTCATTTCACAGATGGGAAATTAAGAGCTGATAAGAGCAAGTTTTACCATTTGTGTCCTTGATTTCTTCTCTGATTTTGTTATTGAAATGGTTACATCCTTGCACTCATTTCTGTGCTTGATTTTTGCTTGAATCTCATGAAATTCTATAACTGTAAATATATCCATATTACTGGTATATTCCATTTTGACATTTTCAAAGACTATGAATGCCTCAGAGTTAAATCTTTATCAAGGGTTAGATTCCATTGTTAGCCCACCAGGCAAAAATCACATGACCCCAGAAAATCCCTTTGGAGAACAAAGCTGAAAATTGTTGTTTCTAGCATAGGACCTATAAAGGCAATTCTTCTGCCAGCCTTAGAAACAGATTACTGTCCTCTCCATGAAGCACCACATGAACTAGTTGTTGTTGATGTTATGACAAAAATGTGTCCTTAGGCACACAAATTATACTAGCACAATACAACACTCATGTCATGAAAATCACACATCCTTCTAGATGTTTCCTTGTTACTGAGTTTGTCCTATCAAAATTATTTCTTTGGGGTCCAAATTTCTCTTATGCTTTTTGGAACTATGTCTTTTGTTGTTCAGTATTTTTCCACTTCAGAGAGAGAACTAGATGAGTTATGTGGATAAGAAACACAAAATGGGAAAAATTTTGTTCTGTGCACCCTAGAACTCATCCTGGAAAAAAATCTAGAGAGGGAATAATAATCTGTGTGTATCTCTTGCCTGTACAATGCTTGCATTGTCTGGGATGAAAAGGAAAAGCTGGGGTTCTGGCAGGCCTGGCCCATTAGAGTGTTGTTTCTTGTTCCATATTGAAAAGATGACATTCCTTTGCTTGCAATGTCCTGCCTGAATTTCTGGCACCAGTTCTGTGGCTAGCACTGTTGCCTGGGGCATTTTTGTTTGGGTTGGTTTTGTTTTATTTCAAAAGCGGCAAAGTGCGGGCTGCATAAATGTACAAGGTAGAACTGTTTTTACAAAGCTTGTTGTCAAACTTGTCAGTACAGTCAAGGTGGCCTGTCTGCCAGGGTGTCTGCTTCCTGTTCACTAGTGTCAAAATGCAAGAAAGCAAATACAGTAAATTTAACTTCTTAACATGTTCTCAAGTGTTCCTCAGACAGCCCTTACGTTTTATCACACATACCCTTCTCTCTCTCAGGATTTTATGTAATGCTTCATTTGTTACAGAGATTGGTGGATTTGAAAAATAAATACTCCAATAAGAAAAAATCTTCAGTGACTCAGTTCTGCTCCTATGGAAGCTTTTTGTATGTCTGGAGAAAAAAGTCTTTATACTGACTGCAACTGAACTGGAGCATGTAAAATGTTCTTCTCAGGTTCTGTGAGCTCTAAAGTAATCAGTAGAAAGCTCTGAGGGAGCAACAGGGAGAATACTTTGGTTGTACAAAGGATTTTCATGGTTAAACAAATTTGGAGGAACTAGAATGATCAAGCAATGTTAAATCTCCTCTGTGCTTTTGAATCTGAAAATAGCAGCATTCTAAATACACAACACCACCATTCATGTGGGCCTGGAAAGTCCCCCAAATCATGAAAATTATCTTTATTACTCAAACCCAGCAGGAATCATCTGGCTGTTCCTTAGGGAAATGGGAGTTTTAGTTTGGGTCTCGTTTCTCTATGTTGTACTCTGGTTGTAACTGAGCTCTTCTATTCCCTAGGATTCTGGGAGTGTGGATTTTTTTTTTCTTTTTTCTTTTTTTTGCCAAGACATATTTTTGAAAGCTGTTGCCCTGACTTGTATGTTTTATTCCTCATTAACATAAATAATGGTAGAATGAGTTAGAGAATAATGGCATTTTAAAGGGAGGGATGGTCTTTAACGTGTGTCAGTTTCCACAGGCTTGTCCTGCTAGGTAGTCATGTTCTCTAAACTGACCCCAAATTAACTGATTTATAGTCCCGGTCCTCCTAAAGCTATATTTTGATGGCATCTATTTCATTTAAATGTATAATATGCCATGTTGATGATTTCATCTTAACATTATGCTAAAGTGCTTGGAAAGTTTTCAGTATATTTATTGTATAGAAGTGTGATAGAAAAAGTATGAAAGGTTCCAGTTCAAAGCCAGAAATTTTGAGATAGGGTATCAGACATTAAATGAGTCTGTTAACTTGGGTTATTTCTCTGAAACAGAATTAAGTATATAATTCCTCACTGAACTGCACTTTTATTATTATTTCCTGCTTTAAGAGTTACATGAAAATATTGTATCTTATAAAAGTGCATCTTGGTGGTAATTCTTGCTTATCGACAAAATTCGAATCTCATGTATATAATATGCATACAGAAAATGGATTTATTTCTGAACTATTTGTGACAGGATCTGCACGCAATTATTAATTATATAATAAAGTCTACATGAGTCTTACTGTCATTGAATATACTTGGTTTTAAGTGCAAGCTCATGATGAAAAAATTTGTTTTCTTATACCTATGTACAAGATATTTACAATCAGAGTCCTCAGAACTGATAACATGGACCTGTTGATTTAAGAAAACTAAAAGAGTTTTTTTAGTTAGTATGTCTAGATTAGATATTCCTCTGTTATTTGATTTTTTGCATCCATTTTATTTTTATGAGTCCTGGGTTTTGGAGAGAATATTCTCGTGCTCCACTGTGCACACTATTAAAAATAAAATTGTTGGGTGAGGTATGGTAACAGTGACATTCAAGGAATGAAATTCTGTAATGTGTCAGGGTAGGTAGACTATTGTGTCGATGTAACAGAAGGAGAAACCAACGATTACCGAAGATAAATAATGTTTCAGTGTATTGGTATTAAGCATTGAGTATTTTAAAAACTTACTTAAATAATAAAGCTCAAATTCCTATAAAGACATATAAAACAATTCAAGAAAGAAAAAATGATTTAGATAAATTTTTGGAACCCTCTGATATCTTCAAGCCATTTGACAAGCATAGTGAAATAGGTGCAGGTAATCCTTATTTCGTAATTCTCACTGCAACACGAGTCAACACTGTTCTCCCCCGCATAAGTGTTCTTTGCCTTAATGGCCTCTCCATGTACATGTTGACCCATAAAGTTCTCAAGTCACCTTCAGGATCGGCGACTTTCTGCTGTTCTCTGTGCTGCAGTGCTAATGTTCCTGCTGGACATGAAGCTGGAATCTATTGCCCTCCCAGTGACATCATTTCTTCCATCACATTGAGGCCCTACCTCTTCCCATTTTAGTCAAGATAAGTCCAGGTCATATTGCAGCAACAAACAAACTCAAAATGACAGTGGCTTCAAACAGTAGTCATTTATTTTGCATAGGCAAAGTCCTACCCTGTTTCACTCTCACTGATCAAGACTGATAGCACCAACATTCAGAAATTGCCAGCCCTTGAATCAAGGGAAGATGATGGAGAACTGCCCACTTCTCTTCTGTTCTAGGGAGCCTCCCATTTCCATTGTCAAGTCCATTCACAACTCATTGACTAAAGTAATTCTTGATTACTTTATCAAAATCACTTTGTTCTCAGTTCTTTTCCAAATGGAATAGAGAAATGCATTTCTACCACGTGCATGAAAGAAGAATGGACAGTCACAAATGTTAATCTACTCCCTCTGCTCAAATTGCCTCACTTGTTCCTTCTCCCATAACCATGTGACTCTCAGTGCAGTGGTCTTATACAGTTGCACTCATGTGCAGTGGAAGGAGGATCCTGTCCCCAGCACTTCCAGCTCTGCTGGACACTTTGATAAAACCCTTTGAGTAGTGACATTCTGGTTTTGTTGTGCCTTGTAGTTTTATAATATTTTTCTCTACAGATATTTCTACAAGTTCTGTAAGCATGGTTAAATAAGATACATTTAGAGGACAAACATGTCACACAAAATTATGAACATCTCTCATGTTATTTTTTGATAATCTCTGCCTTTTTAGGGAAAACCACCCCCTACATTGAAGGAAAGCTGCTGTTCCTGTGTCAGTGTGAGAATCTTGATCCCAGGTCTGCTGCTGTCCTGTTCTGTGTAATTGCCATTTCATCAATGGGGCCTCTTGAGTCTTCATTGCTTAGAAATGCTGCCAGTTACCTTGGTGAACCAGAGTTCCTGTAATAAGGCTTTTGTTGTAGCACTTACTATTATTTAAAATTATTTACTTATTTTTTTACTTATTTATGTTTTTCTCTCCGACTAGTATATGAATACTATAAGAAGAGGAACTTTGTAAGTTTTGTTCACTTCTGTATTCTAAGCACCTACTGGTTACTTTTCTCTCACTGCTGAGAGACAAAATACCTGATGTTCAAAATGAAGGAAGGAAAGGTTTATTTAGCTCACAGTTTGTGAGGGTTTCAGTCCATACTTGCCTGGCTCCAAGGCAGAGTGGCGCATGGCTGAGGACAACAGCTATAGTGGAAGAAGACAGCAAAAGCTACAAGAGCAAAAAGGAAGGAACATAGAAACTTTTTCTGTCCCTTATATCGTATTTAGGCCACACCCTAGGGTGGTGTAACACACCCATAATCCCAGAGTTGGACCATGAATCAGTCACAAACTCTAGAAGCCTGGCCCCATGACTGCAATCAGGCTTTGGGGGGACATCCAGGCAAAAAGCATAACACCTGCAACAAACTCTGGCATGATTATAGGCACTGCATAAATATCTTAAATGAATCAGTAATAAATTGTAGAGAGAAGAGGTGGAGGGAAGGGAGGGAAGCAAACAAGATCAGAACACATTTGTTCTAGGTTCAAATTATCACCAGACAGAGGCTAAGGGGCAAGTAGAGGAGATGCTAAGGAAAATGTTAGCCAACTATGTTCTTACGGAAAAGAAAAGGATGACAATTTCATTCAGCTTCCTTCTTCATTTGACTCTTTGTTTTTTTTTTTTTCAGTGTTGGGTTGAATCTCGGGCCTTCAGCTGCTCTGTTACTGAACTACATTCCTAGCCCTTTTAATAACAAGTTTTTATATGGGTGGTCTTATGTTGCCCCAACTGGTCTCAAGCACATGAGCCCAAGGTATCTTCTTTTTTAAACCCTTCCTTCTCCCCCCACCAGTAACTGGACTACGGGCTTTCACTACCCTCCCCAGCATGTTTTTTATTTTTGCAAGAGTGTTCCACTGAACACTGAGAGGTATACAGGGTCCCCTCTCCATGTTTCCTATTGTCTCTTCCCAGCTATCTGTTGCTACGCTGTTCCGGGTATGGGGTAGGTGATGTAAGAACATTTGGGTTCAGGTTTCCACCTGATGAGATGGTTTGTTGGTGTCTTCTAATGATGACTAATGCTCTTTACTTGAAGGTTGAACTAGCCAATTATTAAGGTTATTTTTAGGCCCTAGTTGAACTGATTTTGAATTTCAAATGTTGGTAATTCCCCATTTATCATATACACCAGAGAAATAACAGATACCTTCTTTTCATTTTGAAATGATAAATCCTGTAAGTACAGGGCATACTGCAATTCACCAAGGGTTTCCACTTGAAATAGCTCCTTTTTTTATAGCAGTTCTAATAGAGAGAATGGAATTTTTTCTTTTTTAGGATTTAACTTCTAAATTAAGAGTGTGAAGTAAAAATAGCGTACGATTGAAATGACTCTTAAATTTTCCAGTGTGTCCCAGTTAGCTTTACTGCATAACAAACCATTCCAAATATTAATGGCATAAAACAGCTTTATTTTTTCCTTCCCAGATTCTTTGGGTCACTAACTTAGGCTGAGGGCAGCTTGTTTTTGCTCTCAGCCGTTGGGGGCCTCAGATAATGTGACTCAGCACCAGGGAGACATTCAGTGTTCAAAAGTAGAGTCATTTGGAAATGTTTTTATACGTAGGTCTGGTAGTGATTGTTTCCTGTAGACTAAGTTGTCAGCTAGAGCTGTCCACCTGAGCACCTATATGCATGCTTTATGATGTGATTTGGGCTTCCTTCCTAAAGGGCAGCTCCAAAGTCATCAGATTTGTTACATGATAGCTCTGGGGTCCATAAATTACACTTGCAGAGAACAAGGTAGAAACCACATGATCTTTTATGTTCTAGCCTAAGGATTCCCACAGTGTTTCTTCTGTGTGATTTGTTGATTGGAGCACTCAGAAACCCACCTAATTCAAGGCGGAGAGAACACAGACCCTGTCTCCTCTGGATTGGTACCTCAGTCACTTTGAAAAAGCAGCTAGGGTGGCAGATAGTACCATGGCCATGTTTGGAAAATCCAGTCTGGTGCAAAATGGGTTTTGTTTTGAACATAGGCTCATTCTTCAGTGAGATACCAAATGAAATAGGTGACTTGTTCTTCAGAGTCTCCTGTAGGAAAAATATGCAGCTTTATGTACTAGGAAGATTTGTGCTCTGCATGCAAAGCAGGTGGAAACCGATGTAGGCCCAGGGAAGCATGGGTTCCCGTCACTCAGCCTGTCCCACTTTGGGGTACACCCACCCTGAGTTAAGCAGTAGGTGAACATTTGGCTGCCACCCACGGTTAAGCTCTTAGGAGTGTATTCTGGCTTCACAGGCAGCTGAAAGAGGAAACACACCTAGGATGTACGTAATATGGCTATGGAGAGGGAAGACTCAACCAGAAGAGTGAGTCTCGGCTCTGGCCGTGCACCGCCTCCGTGACTAGCTGCAAGTTCGGGCTTTCAGTGGCTGTGTCCAATCAAACCACTCTTACCATATGGATTGTAGATCACTGAGTAAATTTCTGTTTTTTATTCCTATTTTATTTTTATCATTTAAAAAAACTTTTGGCAATTCTGGGGGTTGAACTGAGGGCCTCACTCATACTAGACTAGTGCTCTATGATGGGGCTGCATTCCCAGCCCATTTAAGATTTCTAGACAGAATCTCACTGTTTCCTGGAACTTGCGATGCTCCTGTCTCACCTCCCAAGTAGCTGGGATGATAGTTGTGTGCTGCTACACCTAGGACATTTCCATTTTTACTAAATGTGACTTCTGTTGTGAGACATTCTAGTCTGTGTTTCCAGCATGTTCCCTGCCAAAGCATTATTTATTCCTTTCTGAGTGAGCTATTCTTGTGCTTGGTCAGGATGCTGATCTCACATGGACTTCAACCGAAATTCTCTTTGGTCCCAATTTGGAAATGTCTATGGGCTTTTAATTACACCCTTTGGCAAAGGAGAGAGAGCACTTCAAGTATTCCTAAATTCTATATGTATTTCCAAGGTTAAGCTGCTTAAAAAATGCCATGTGTCTTTTCCTCCTCTTTGAAGTGGGACATGAATTTTTGTGTACTTCAGCATGTCAGGAAAAGGGCAACGTGAAAATATGTGAGGTTATTCACTTAAAAATACACAGTGAGTTCCTCATACTGTGTTCATTGGGTTTAATATGGTTATACCATATTATCAAATGAGAGGTGTTTCACTATAGCCTAAATGACTGATTTTTAAAATTTCATTGTTGCTGTGTATGATATTATACAATCCATGCTTGCCTTTGATCATGAATTTTTTTTCTCCACATTTCAAATTAGAGTAAAACCTGTCTTACTTTTCTCATTGCTGAGACAAAATACCTGACACCCAAGGTTAGAGGAGGAAAGGTTTATTTAGGTCACAGTTTGTGGAGGTTTCAGTTCCTAGTCGGCTGGCTCTAGGGCAGGCTGACATGGCAGAGGGGCATCACAGGAGGGGACAGCCCATGGCAAAGCAGGGCAGAAAGAAGGAAAGCAAAAAAGCAAAGTAGTAAAGCAGCAGCAGCTGTAGGCAATGGCAAGCAACAACCTTTTTTCTGTCCCTTATTGTTTATCTTTGTGTTTTCCTCTAATGGTGAGCGTCACTCACACCCAGGGAGGTTCTTCCCATTATCCACTCCCAGAACTATGCCATACCAATCAGTGGACTAACTTAGCAATCACACACCCTTGATCCCAGCATCACACACTCTAGATCCAGCCACCTCTGAAAAGTCCCACCTATAACTGCATGAAGCTTTGGGGGGACATCTAGCTATAAGCCATAACAATTCCTATTTACATTTTAACATATAAACCAAATGAAATGTGTTAATTTTATTCAAGTTCCTCTAAATAAAATATATGCAATGACTTTTCAAAGTATTAGTTGTCATAGATTTTAAGATCTATAAAATGATAGAAATATTTCAGTGGCTTTTGTTGCTTGGTTCAGCAGTCCTGAGATCTTGGGAGTTGTGAAGTCTCTTATTTGGCCAAACATCTCATTGGGTTTTGCACCTACGAAGGCTTCATTATGTATTGGAAGGGAGGCTGAATTTGTACTGATCACAGAATCTATTGGTCAACTTGATCACCAAGTGTGACCAAGACCTTCCTCTCCTGGACATTTTTAAAAACAGCCACAAGAGGAGTGAGAAAGACTGGCTTCCTCCCCTTGTGCTTCTCACTCTCATTCTTGCATTCACTATCAGCAGTGCAGTGACCAGGAATCTGGAAAAGAACTTGAATGACCCACAAAATGACTATTACCCTTATGTAATGAAGGGCTGGTTATATTTGATTGGAAGAAGGAAATGTGTACACTTCACAGCAGGCCTGATTTTGATGAGATAGGATATTGCAGTGGTATAGTTCCTGCCTTTCCTATTGTTGGTGCACATTCCTTCAGCCTGGGCTGGCAAATTCCCTTAGATGGGGAATCTAGTAGCTTGAGTTCAAGTCCTGGATCCACCACTTTCTTGGACAAGTCACTAAAACCATGTTTCATCTTTTATAGAATGAAGGTAAAAACATCTGGGCACTGGCTTGTTGAATGGTAAACTATTGGGCCTAACTACCAGAACTTCAGATTCAGAAATGTGCCTTTCTAACTGTCCTCCAGGTGATGTGCAGGGTGGATCAAGGGGACCACATTTGGAGAACCACTGCCCTATGGGAATGTGAGATTAGCACTGCTAGGTTTTTCACTATTTCAGGACAATCCTCTATCACCTGAGGACTGTGGATTTTTCAAGGCAATTTCTGGTTCTCCAAACACTTTCTTAAAATTATTTTTATTAGTCTATGTCTGTAATATATAATAATTGTACTCATTTTGTGAAATTGGTACACATATATATATATATTGCATCTCAATCATTTTTATTTTCCTTTCCCCTCCTCACGCTTCTCTTCCCTTTCATTCCTGGATGTACTTCTCATCTCCACGAAGTGTATCTCCTTGTTTACAATCATCTTTTGTTTTTCTCCTTATTTATATTTTGGGTTTCTCATGTTAAAGAAACTGTGATATTTAACTTTCTTATCTGATTTACTTTGCTTAGCATTATAGTCTCATCACTATTGAAAAATAATTAAATCATGCAATGATTAGGCAAGAAAATATTTATTTAATATTTTATTTTTTAGGGCTGGGGATTTAGCTCAGCGGCTCAAGCACTTGCCTGGTAAGTGCGAGGTCACGAGTTTGATCCCTGGTACCAAAAAAAATTTTATTTTTTAAATTTTTGAGACAGGGTCTTGCTATGTAGTATAGGCTAGTCTTGAACTCACTATGTAGCCCAGGCTTGCCTCAAACTTGTGGCTATCCTCCTGCCTTAGCCTCCCAAGTGCTGGGATTATAGACATGTGCCACCATGCCCAGCTAGGCAAGAAAATATTAAGAAAGAATGCCAAATCAATCTCCTTTGTCACTGAAACCTCCTAGTTTTAGTATATGTGCTGCCAAAGCAAGCATAGGAATCTCCTACTTCTAAAATGTTGGCAATGAATTTAAGAGTTTTTTTAAAGACTGTGCTGGACACTTCTGTCTGAGCCAAAACAAATATGTCTTGTTAGCTCAATTCAGCTTACAGATTAGCATTTGCAACCTCTTTTATAGATGCTACAAAGATAAAATTACTGAGAATAAAAAAAGTGCTTTTGCAATTTCTGCAATTAAAAATATTATGAAACACATTAGCAGAACTCAGTAACAACTCATCCCAAAACCCACAGCTTACCTTTTATTACCTGAGAAAGAAATCCATAAACTATCAGTCAATAGACTTGTTTCCTTGTAGGGTGTATGCAGCCTATGAGTCATGGCCACTGAGTGAGCTCAGCTAGGGGTGGGTGTGGTTTGTGCAAGGTTTTACCAGCACAGTGTTTGTTTTCATTCTCACTGTGTTAAACTAAAGCAACCTTCCAGATGCTCTTGGGCTTCTCTGTATCTGTATCCAATTTGCTTTCTTTCCTGGTCTCCTCTTACTCTTGTTTCAGCTGTCCTCGTACCTCTCATCACTTTTATTTTCTTTGTGAAAGTTTCCATCAATTTTTTGAGCACATATGCTGCCAGGTACTGGTTTTAGACTCTACACTGATTAGCTCATTTAATCTTCGTAACAGCATTAGAGATAGAAAATAACACTGTCCCCAATTAAAAGATAAAAACAAGGCTCAGAGAGGTTATGTGACTTGAGATCACAGTTAGTAATAGGCACAGATAGGACTTGAGCCCATGTTATCCAGTCACAAGAGCCAAGCTCACAGCCATTAGACTGCCTCTGCAGATGCCTTCTAACCCCTCACTGTTCCTGCAGAACCTGGTGAATAGAAGGCTAAGCACACAGCACTCCACAGAACCAGTCCCATTTGCCTTCTATGTTGCAGTGAATACCTGGCTTATCAAACCATTACTTGAATAAAAATATGACTGTGGACTGCGTGCAGGCGGAGACCAGGGGTGGTACTCTTTGAAATGTCTACAGTTGCCTACTGGGACTCAGGGAATTTATTTCATTTAAAACTTTGCTTGATTTGACCTTTTGAATAATACTTTTAGTCAGCAGTAGAGCGTATATTCCACAAAAAGTTTCAGGCATTTTGTATTTAGGTCCATAAGATCAATGCTGTCCAAATCACTGTGAAGCTAGCCACAAATTTAAATCACTTCTGTATTTTTGTATTTGTTTGTTTTTTGAGACACAGTCTCACTATGTAGTCCAGCCTGGCCTTGAACTTGTCAGGATCCTTCTACCTCAACCTCCTAAATGCTGGGATTTCAAGTGTGGGCCACCATACCTGGCAGACTTCTGTATTTGTTAAATTGTGTGGTAGCTACCTTTTTATAAAGTAAAAAGTTAATTTCAATAATAGATATTAGTTAACTCAATATTTAATGTGTTATAACCTTACAGTTCTCAGAAAACTTCTGAAATATTTAATTTTTTCATACTTAGTCTTCAAAACTGGAAGGAACTTTCACACTTAGACACATCTCCGCTTGTGTGACCGCAGTTCCTGTGCTCAGAGGCCATGCATGCCTGGTGGCTGCTCTACCAGACCAAACAGCACTGAAACACCGAGGTGCAGGCCTTAAGCACAGACCCAAGAAACAAAGCTGGAAACCCCTCAAAGGTCAAATGTAAGTGGTGACAGAACACAAAATAGAAGAATCAAGAGCCCATGGGTACGTGGCACTTGCCTGTAATCACAGCAGTCGGGAGGCCGGAGAATTAGGAAGGATCGAAGCGACTTTAAGGCCAGCCTGGGCTACATAGCAAGTTCAAGGCCAGCCTGCACTACATGGTGAGACCCTGCCTCAAAAAATAAATAAAAATAATTAATTAAAAAAGAGTCAAGAAAGTGTTTTGGGTACAGTTATTTTAAGGAAGTGATTTTAGACAGGAAGTAATAGGAAATTGGGGAAATTTTACTGCTCGATGGAAAATCTGGTTGAAACAAAGTATGTATTTATCCCTTATTGATTTATGTAATTGAATTAATTTTTGTTTGAGCTTGAAAAAGAATGGTACATTCTATAGTTGAGGATGACAAGGCAAACAAAAAACTTTGGACCAGAGTTACTCCATTTGAGTGTTTTAAGCTTCTTGACCTCTCTCAATTTTCTAGATCAGAAGAACCCAAGAAAATCTAAAGTCATATTTCTTTTTCTTCCTACTGGTAAAAGAATGGGTGGAGCTCCTGTAAAGCTTCAGGTTTGGATGGTGCAAATCAACTGTTAACTTTCTGTGTGTGGTTTGATAGCAGAGGGGAAAAAAAATAAAAACAAAGGATAAGAAATGATGGAGACCGGAGTGAAATTTGTCAGGACAAACAATGCCAGCAGCTCAAACGCTTCACATTCTCCATGTTAGTTAATGGCTAATCTAGAGATTGTACTGCCGTTTGCTGATAGAGCACAGTTTAAAATATTTTATCATTAATGTGACAGGGAGTTGGATAAAGAAAATGAAGTGTGATTATAAAATGCTAATTATCATTCTCAAGTGCATATTGGGCACTTGTGAATATTTGCAGCGTAATTTGCTTTATTTATTATTTCAGTTTGGTTATAAATGTTAATTCAATTGCAGATGGTGTGTTGGCAATTTACAGAGCTATAAAGTTATTTGGAAATCCTAATATTTTCTACCAAAATGTTCTGTTAAGTGATGAATGAGTGAAATTAAAAAATTCCTGCTCTTTAGAGTTAAATACATTAATTGGCAGGTAGGTTGCAGGGATTTCCAGATCTGCCTTGGCTACATTCACTCCTCGAAAAAGGAGAAGACAAAATTTCTAATTTAGAGTGGGAGTTTTCTTGATGAGAAAGGGAAAGAAAGAGGTCTCTTTCCTACTGTACTCATGATGTTTCTTCAAAGCCGAGGTCTTTATGTACTGGTTCCAAATGAGGAGACTTGCTTGAAGCCACTTTTTTTCTGGCACAGTTTGAGACCATGATGTAAATAATTAGAGTGCATATGTAATGGGGAGGGCAGGTCATGTTTTCACAAACCTCACTGATTACTTGAAAATATGTATATGGTTTAGACCAGAGATTACCAAACGGGGGCCCACAGGCCAAATCTTGTCTCCCACCTGTTTTTGTAAGGCCAAAGAGTTAAGAAAATTTTCTCAAATTTAAATTCTTGAAAAACAAATTTACAAGTAAAATAGCATATGAAAATTGTGTAAAATTCAAATGTCAGTGTTCATAAATAGGGTTTTCCTAGAACAAACTATGTTTTTCATATGTATGTGCTCTGTACGACGACTTTCACAACCCTGTCCACAGAGTTGAGTATCTGCAACAGAGAATGTACGCTCCATAGCTTAAAAACGTCTGCTTTTGGCCTTTTTCAGAATGCTGTCAACTCCTAGATTAGACTAAGGTGTAATTTACAAAATACAAGCTTTTACCCTACTTTTTTACCTTAATTATAAAATTTATGAGAGCATAAGAATTTGGCTAACAAATAGGTTTAAAATACAATTTTTCATTTTTAAAAGCTGGGATAATTATAAATATGAACCCTAGCTTCTTTCTTTGAGACAGTGTTAGTGATTGAAAAATTAATCTTTTTTACTAATGTAAAAAATTTTGGTTTACTATCTCTATGTATAGCTATATGTATTCAAAACTGTCTGCCTCCAAAATGAGGATGAAAGTAAAAATTTTCTTTTATTGTCAAATTAAAAACATAAACTAAACTGTGTTCTTGGGCTGTTCTATTTGTATTAACAATTAGGAATCTTACATGGGAGCACAGTAATATCAGGAAACATGGCTATCTTGTATAACTCCTTTGGAAAAATGTCATTCCTTACCAAGAAATACTGTGCTTAATTAATTCTTGCTCCTAGGAGGTCAACTTGGGGCACTCATTATGGCCTTAATTGGTAGTATAAATCTTGAGACCCTGAAGGAAAAAACACATTGAGCAGTGAGTGGTCTCTGGCCTTTTGGGTGCATATGCACTGGTGCCAGCCCCATCTCAACAGTGACAGCTTCTGGTTTTGATGGCTTTGGGTCTGGTCACACCAATATTAGGTTTAAAGGCCAATGTGCAATAAGAAAAGAAATGCAGTGACTTGTCCTGGTGTTCTGCATTAAACAGTGTGAGACGACCTACTACCTTCTGACTTGGAAAAATGTGTTTCTGTGAACTCCAGTTCTCCGTATTAAATTATATTCATTATACGGCCCATCTGGAGTCTCCTGCCAGGCCAAAAATCATCTTACAGACATTAGCAAAAGGAAGTTAAATGTAATTTTTTTAATTGTATACTTTTCATTTCTATTTATTTTTTTTCCCTCTTTTATTGGAGAAACCAGATGGAAAAGGAGAGCAGGATCCTCTCCCTCAGTCTGGTCCCCTTTGGGAGCTGCGGCAGAGCATTCCTGGCTGCTGCCCCTGTCACACACTGGCTTGAGGTGACGATGGCACTGTCTGGATGCCGAAGATAATTGTTGGAAAGGTCAGGAGTTCAACACAGAGCTCACACTGGTTGAGGTGGTGGGGTGTGAGTATAAGAACAGTGCGGGAGCTAGCATTAGAGTTCTCTAAAAGTGGGTCACCGTAAATTACACTTGACAGTGTGGAAATGAAATTCATAAATACCACATATGATGCAGTTTATTTTTTGTGTTCTGTTATCGACTTGAACATTTCCCTGGGGGTTGTCTGCAAACTGTTTTGCAGACAACTGGGTTTTGACTGCAGAAAAGACTCATATTTGGGAGACTAGCCTTTCTTCAGTTCTTTGCATCTTACCAAACCATCCATACTGTACAAAAGGTACTGAACTGAGGTTTATCTTGGGGACATGGTAAGTGTATTTCCTCATTCAGACACGTGGAAATCTCAAACATCAGTCCTAGACAGCACACAGAGATACAGACCTGTATGTAAAATGGAAATATAGGAGTGGTTCAGCACTTTGCTAAGTCCCAAAGTCAGGTAGAGGCAGGAGTGAGGTAGCCCACAGCACTTGAGACTTGCACTTGGACATTTTTGTTCTTCAGTCACCCAGTGGGCCTCATAGATGTTTGGCCAGTGGAGTCATTCCCCCATGCCACTTTCCACCTGTCCATATGAGCAGATCTTCAGTGAAAGCGGGATAGAGTACTGGCCTGGGTTCTGATGATACAAAAAGCTGAGGAGTTAAGACAAGTCTTTGACTCAATGAGCTACATCAGAACAGCTCCATGGACTCATCTGTGTGTATCCTACCACTGAACTGTCAGTTCACCCCGAGGAATTCCTGAGTCGCTGGGTTCAGAAAAGGTATTTGAAATTCAGTAATGGTGAGTTACTTTGGGGCAGCCCTCTGACGTACACAGCACATGAGTGCATTTCTTGGTGATTGTCTTGGGGGTCGTAGGGAGAAGAAGGGTTAGGATGCACTTTGAATTTCTGAGTAATGGATCCTTGTATTCTCTGTGCAATGTTATTTCAGTCAGGTTCCCATCATATGTTTATACTTTATTATTCAAATGTATATTTTACTGCTTTAAATATATTTTTTAGATTTAGACAATGTGAAGTTTAGATCAAGCATGCTTAGTGATGATTCTCTCTGATTAATGTTCCCTTACGAGACATCCAAGATTTGGAAGGGAGAGGAAGAAGCCTGGGCTAATTCCCTTTTCATTCACATTCATGGCTTCTGCTGTCCCTGGATGGTGATGGGAAGTGTTTGGTGTCAATGATTTAGTTGGCAAAGAGCTTGTTTGAAGAACCCAGCCCTGTCCTACCCTCAGTCGTGTTGACACAGTAATAGACACACATTACAAACGTAAATAGCAACTCCAGGTATCTCTTTCCTTAGCAGTGTGTTAAAGTCACGTCCACTAAATGGGTTACTTTGGCTTTAAATAATAGGCTCCATCACTTCTGCATTCCTCAGTGTGTGATGTGGTTTCACCTACCACTCTCCACTTTCAGCAAAGCAGATAAGATATCAATACAATTAAATGTGAAAAATAATCTGTCTGCTTTGCCGGTAGTGAATGCTTACAGAACACACACTGATACAATAGATTTTAAATAATTTATGTCTGGCACTTTTTTTTTCAATCTGTAAATGAGGACACCTAATGCGGAATGGCCAGCCTGACACTCTATCCGTCCCCCATTAAGATAACAAGATGAGGAGTGGTGATTCAGATCCATATATTTTTGGAGTACCATGTGGATAAAAAATTAAAAATTAAAAGAAAGATGGGTAAGCAAGCTCATAAAAGCCACTTGGAAATTTGAAATTACAGTTTAATTCAGGCTGTCCTTCTGAGGGGCTTTTAAGAGTGCTTTCCATTTTCTTGGCAGGATGAAAGCGATACTTTCGTGTTGCTGTTTGGCATTTTCACAGGGTCTGTTCTGGTGCTCAGGATGTTGTCATGCTTGGTCGTATCTTGCAGACCTGCTTGGTCTCTACCAAGTAAACCTCGGGCGATGTCAAAAACAAATAGGAGCTAATATATGATATATTATGTCTCTCCTCTACCGATTCATCAGCTCTCCAGTTACCAGGATGTTGGGCTGCAGGGCTTATTTTCAACTTGTGAGAGAGTAGTTGTCCAACTCTAGAGGGATTTATCCAGCTGCTAGAACTCCTATCAGCAGTGTGGGGAATTGTCCCACCAGTCCCCCAAGCTTAGGGACTGTGCTGCCCCTCAGAAACAGAACTGCTCAACTGTGTAGAAACAGTCTTCTTCTAGTCCTTTGGTGGTTAAATATAGTTCAATCATGATTTATTGGGAGGGGGGCACTTGCTCTTTCTTCTTATACCTGCCCGTGGAAAGATCCTAATTATTCATTTGAGAAAACTTTGGATAAAAATATCCATCCTGAAAACATGTGTGTTCCCAGGAAGAAAGCCAACCATGTCCAAGGAAATTTTCAGTCTTGTTTGATCTAAGGAAAACAATTCCCAAATTCCACACACAAGCAGGTGCTTCACAGAGGCTGAAGTGGTTTTGGACGAGTTCAAAATAAACACGCCCTCCAAAGTTATCTTCTTTGTCCTTCTGGAGATAATTAGAAAAGTGAATGAAGTTCCATGGGGCAATCATCTGAAGTAAGCACAACTAGGGTGAGACATCCCACAAAGCCCCCAGATGAGCCTGCCTGGCCCAGGGGGCAGGGTGACACTCGGTCTCTGGAGCAGGCGCTAACATCAGGGACCACCATCCATTAACAAGCCTGTGCTGGGCAGCAGAGAGCTCTGTGCAGCCAGATGGGAAGCAGCCACTGAGGAGAAAAATGTAATTTTGATACAGGAAATGGAAGAAGAACAGTACAGCTTTTCACTCAAGATGTATGTTTCTTCTGTCTAAAGCCAGCAATTTTGGAAAATGAAGCTAAGACTTTAAAAATAAAAGCTCTGTCAGGGAAAATAAAACAAGTCTCCCTACATCCATTAGGCTGCCTTTAATTGAAAACTGGAGAACAATCTAACTAATTGGCAGGTACCTCTTTTATTACTGTGGCTGTTTTTGCCCTTCTCTCCAGTGTAACGGGAAGGCGGTGGCTGCTGCTGCTCCTCCTCCTCCTCCTCCTCCTCCTCTTCCTCCTCTTCCTCCTCTTCCTCCTCTTCCTCCTCCTCTTCCTGCTCTTCCTCTTCCTCCTCCTTCTTCTTCCTCCTCTCCCTCCTCCTCCTCTTCCTCTTCTTTTTTTAATCAATGATAGGTATGAAATGGAAAAGCAGAGAAGTACTCTTAAAATTAATTTTATGTATTCTGCTAAATTTCCTCTTACAAAATAGGACCAGAACATGTGAAAGTTGAGGTCTTTGAAACAGCAGTAGCTCTAGGAATGTATTTTTATATAGCATAGTGCTGCGGTGGAAGCCATAATGTGCTAATTGCAGTCAAGTTCATGTTGTTTAAATGAACTTTACCTTTTGCTTTGGGGACCTATTAGATTTTAAATTTTGGCATTGTGCTGACATAATATAGCTACTTTAATTTTAAAGATCAAGAAAAAGGAGCTTGCAGGTGAAATTTGAACCCATCTTGCTCATTTGGTATGAGAAAGAAGGGAGGTTAGAATAAATCATTGACACTGCTGCTTGAATTTATGATATTGGAGTTTTACAATTGAAAATGTAGCTTCCTTTTTCCTTTTTCTTATATTTAAAGGATTTTTGGTGGTGGTTTTATTTATTGAATTTAGGTTTCTTTGCTGATTTTTTTCTCCCTTTTCTGCTTATAGTATCCATACAATAGAGCTTCTTTTTATTATTTAGATGATCTTTTTTTTTTAATTGTAAGAGTTGAGCTGGGTGTGGTGGCACATGCCTGTAATCCCAGCACTCTGAAGGCTGAAGCAGGAGGATCATTGCAAGTTTAAGACCAGCCTGGGCTACAAAGTGAGCTCAAGGCCAACCTGAACTGCGTAGTGAGACCCTGTCTCAAAAAGACAAAAAAATAAATAGTTGAATGGACTCTATCCCTCAAGTGATTGAAATAGATACCTGACTGCACAGGTCTCTTGTCTTGAGACAGAGACACACCAGTCAGTCACTACAGTGTTGTAGGTGAGTGTTACAAATGAATACACAGGTAGCATCAGCATCTCTGGGGCCCCCCTGCTGGGGATCGTATGTTAGAGAATGATGAGACAAGAACAAAAGGACCAGAGGAGGAAAGAGCTTTAGCACCAAAGGGCTCAGAGAGAGAGAGAAAGAGAAAGAGGCAGAGAGACAGAGAATGAGAATGTTCTAGATTCAAGCATATGCAAAGGCACAGAGCAGAGAGTGAATGTTCCAGATTCTAGACTCAGTGTTTAAAAGTCATAATTTGAGGTGATGCCCTTAATATTATCAGACCTTAGCCTGGAGTCACCATGGCTTTTCCATACAAGGACAGAATCCATTTTGAAAGCTGGAGCTTAAACAATATTTTCTCAATAAATTTAGAGATACTTTTAGTCTTGTCAGGATAGTGTCTGTGGTGAGGAGAAGCAGAAGGCTCCTTTCCATAAATCCTATTATTTTCCAGTTGTTAGACTTTGGAAGACTTAAGTATAAATGCCTGCCTGACTTCCCTTCTGTTTCCCTTACACCCTCTCTGGAAATACTTCAGGCTCAGGATAGAACCACATATAAAATAGAACAATTCCAGTGGGAAAATTCCAAAAGGTCCCTGAAAATTAAATGAACTTGAAAAAAATAGACCAAATTGTGGACAAGCATTATTTTCTGTACTGATGGAGGTCCTTAATGTCATAAAACAATACAAGTACATCATAATTATTTGTGTCTGTGAAAGGCCTTTGAATTGTATGCTGTGCAGAGTTGCCATGGTGACATGCATTGTCATCAACCAGCATGATATGATAGAGCTAAGTCTGGCTTTGTTGCTGGCAAATGTTGCATACCAGACTTCTAAAGAGACTTTAAAATTTGTGTTCTTTGGCAAAGAGTTGTATATTTGAGCATGTTTTCACTCTCTCTTTGCTTCTAGTTACCTTTTTTCTCTTTTTAGTATAGAGGTGAATCTTTAATTTGGATCCGGATGAGAGTTAGTAATTAATGTGCAAAGCAACTGGAATCTGCTAACTCATGGACTGTAGCTAAGGAGCTATTTTGGTGCACTTTCTCCATAAAATAATTGGGAATTTAGAGACTTCAAATCCATTGGCTTCTTGCCCTGTTATATTTAGAGTAATCCTGATAATAAATCGGTAACTATGGGTTTCACTGTGGAAGGGCACAAAATAACTGACCCAAGTAATCTAGAAAACAGATGTCTTCAGTTGGTTTAAAGGAAATTCTCAAGACCAGATTGAAAGAAAGCTCTGTGGAGCCAGTGAAGCTGTCTATTTTGAAGGGCTTTTTCCCTTCTGTAAAGCAGTTTTTCAGTCTCATCTTTACACAAAACTCTTGAGAAGAGGTGGAAGTATCACCAGGTAACATCTTTATAATATTTAACCTGCTGTACAGAAATTCTTTGGATACAAAATTAACCCCTCAATCTCATATTCTTTATTTTCTTTTTAACTCATTCTCCATTTTGGTGAGACCCCCTCCCCGCTCTAAGTAGAGACAAGGACACCTAGGAGGCCTATGAATAAACTTCTGGACATTCTCTTGAAATTGTGCCTATAACTGTGTGTATTTGGAGTGGAAATTTTATCCTATTTTGAAAAAGTTCTTTATATTCTCCTTGCTCCTCCCACTCACCCAGCCTCTCAGAATCCCTAACTCAGAAAATAAAGCCCAGTAGTAAAACATAAAATACGTCCTGAAAGGTTTTCCTTTCAGGCCCTTGCTGAGGCAGTGGAATTTCTCGAGACATCCCGAGGGAATCTAGCAAAGAATAAGTGTGACCGTGGTGACTGCTTAATTCCATCTGTTCCACAGTCTTTATCCAGTCTTAAGGTCAACCAGATGCAGCAAGAGACTACCCAAGTAGTCCTTATGTGGGAAAAAGGTTGCAAACTCTAGCTGTAGATGCTATTTTAGAGCCCGAATGAGCTATGTAATTTGCTGTACCCAGCACAAAAAGAGAATGATTGTCTCTGCATTCAAAAATTATTTAGAATTTCAAGACAGGGACAGCAGAGTAATTGGCTAAGGCCAGGCCTGTGATACTATACTAGTCATGTGCCCTTGAATCTGGCCCTGTCCAGATCTTCAGCTTTTGAAAACAGCTGATTTTTACTTAGTATTTACTTATCTTGTAAGATTCTTCTTGAAAATTTTGTTTTGAGATGATTGACTGTAAAACCTGGTAGAGTGGATTTGCTGCCTACCAGTTAGAATGAGATTATGATAATTAGACTTTTATGATACCTGGTCGTTTAAACTGTTTTATCCTGGTAATGCTTTGGAAATATAAAAAGATATTTTTCACTTAAATTAAAAGACATTTTACCCAATTGAGTAATCTCTTTTTACTGTTGGTTTCTAGTTTATATTACCTAAGAGCATTACTTCCCTGGATCATGTTCCTCTAAAATAAAGAACATTTTGAACGGAATGCATTGGCTCTATGCCCTTCCTGGGACATCAGACTTTGGAAGTTTAGACCTTGATCTCTGATGATGTGAGTTCAGTTTTTTAGTTAAGAACATGGGTCACCTTTTCATCAGTATTCCCAGGGAGTTTTAATTAATTGAGGATTAAAAGGATTGAGAGCTGTGGCCTGTGGGTCCAACTGAGATTGAGCTCTCAGGGGTTCACCTGACAAAGTCCAGGAAAACGTTGTAATCATCCTCTTCCAGAAAGATTAGTTCCCACAGAGGCAATGTTTTCACTAAATGTATAATCACTGCCTTCTTTAGAACCATCTTCCTAGGCATCTCACAAAACACAGTATTCCTTTTCTAACAAAGGCAAGAGTTGGGTGTGCTAAGAAAGGTTCTGGTCAATGGGTATACACAGGGTCAGTTCAAAAGGATAGGACAGTGGAAATACCTTCTAAGTTATTGAGAGGTGCCATGAAATAGTAGATCTTATACAAACCATGGCTTTTACAATTACAGCATTTAGTCTTCACTTTTTTTTTTGTACCATCTTATAGCATTTGTTCTTAACAGAGCACGTCAGTCTAGTCTTCCCTATTGTCACTCATTCATCTTTACTAAATTTCCAATGCTGGGATGAAGCTTTGTTATGAATACACTTACTTTTTCTTTTTAACAAAAAGTAAACATCTCTGAGGGATATGGACCCCTTGGGACAGCTCTGCTTTTTTTTAATTTGGAATATGAATTTTATGTTGTTTTCCTTTTCTGGCTCAGAGTCAGACCCCTCCCTAAGTTGACTGGTTCAGCATTCTTTGCCTAAGGTTCATGCCCACCCTCCCTGCTTTGACGGAAACACACTATCTTCAAATTAGTCGGCTGTTTTTCTACTTTCTCCCTGCCTCTCACCCATTGTCTTTTCATAGGGTGAAAAGGTCTTCACTTTTCTCTGTCTCCTTCAAATTTGCTATTAATAACTTTTCAGACATTGTCACGCATAGACTTCCACTCACTGCAGAGGGTGTTTTTTGTTTGTTTAAGGCAACATGTTTCCTGTTCTCAACATCATGCTTCCCCAAATGGCTGTGATGGGATTATTCCACACTCCCCTCCTGTGGTCATCAGCTTGGCTTCAGCCTGAAAATGGAAACTGATTGCCCTGTTCTGGTAGGAACTCGCACTGCCCAGCCTACAGTCCTGATGGCGGAATTAATTTTTGATTCAGATGGGATTGGATCTTTTCCTTTTAATGACTGTATCTAAAAGAACTGAGGAGGGCTTTTTACTTTCTTTCCTTTTTTTGCTCTGGAAGGAAAAATTACTGTTTTGAATTTTGCATGGTATAGAAATTAACTCAGCAGTAGCTTGGTTCAAATAGATGTGCTTGCCTCATTGTTTTTTTGGGTGAATTTATCCTGACCCAGTGATTTTTGTGACTAAATGTAGTGTCAAATTTCCTTTTTTAAAAAATAAAAAAATGTATTGAGTGCCTCTCTCTAAATGATCGTAATGCATTCCACATGTATTAAGCCTAATGTAAATGTCTGTAAGGCAGCTAAAAAACAACTTCCATTGAGAACAGCACAGTATGACTCCTCACAGGCAACTGTATGATTAAATAAGTCAGCAATTTTATTACCTCAGAGTAGGGATTCTTGGGCTACATTCTTGCCTAGATTCTAGGGCCATCTCAGGGTATTAGGTATTTGTGTTGGTACTGAGATCTCAACATCTAATTTAATATGTGTTAAATAAATGAGTGTGACGAGGTCAATAGCTCACAGGTCTCTGAGCCATCTTGGAAGAATATAACTGTGACCCTGCTTTCTCTTGAGCATGTAATGCCTGGCATGCCTTTCAGATTGTCCCCAATTTGAATACGAACCCCCTTACGCACGCACACTCCCAGCATTTACATCTTTGCCCAACTGGAGCACTGGCCATCCTTGTGCCTCCTTAACTCTGTTCTCTGCCATGTACCCATAACTTTCCTCTTCAGGAAAAGCTTGCTATCTAAATCCTGCCCCTTCATTAGAGCTAGGATCAAGTGTCAGTCTCCCTCTAACTTGTTGAATTTCTGTTGCTTTCGTTTATTTAAAAAACATTTTCTGTGTACTTACTATGCACCAGATAGTGCAATGGGCATATTTCCACTTTCTATGTCCCTTATAGTTCTTATAATACTGTTCAGTGGCATCTGCTACATAGTGTTTGCTTGCCTTCATTTCTTACAGAAATGAGAAAGGACATGCTTTACACATCTTTCTATACCCCCAAAGAAAGCCCACCTTAATTCACTTCTAACTAGCACTGAACGAATGAGTCTGTAAGTGAACGAGAACATATGGAGATGGCATTTGGAATCTGAGGTTGTCCCTCTACAAGAATGTATGCTGCTCAGAGACTAAGAACATTATTCTATTCTATTTGAGAATCTTTATTTTAAACACAGAATGTGTTAGAGTCAGGGGTTGCGGGGAGAAAGACCACAATCAGGACACAGAATTTATAATATTATTTATAAATGGTTACCCAGTTGTTAGACATAAGAAAGTGCAGGAAACCTGTCCACAACACCAAAGTCTATACTGGAAAGCCCATAGGCCAGCAGTGGAAGCTAGAAAGTCTATGCCAGCAGGATGAAGGATCTGTGCTAGTAGGCTGAGGGTTCTACAGTGGAGCCAAGAAGCAACGCTCAAATAAGAACCAGGGCTCCTGGAAAGTACCACAGCCATCCTCAGTGATGACGAAGTCCCACACTCCTCCAACGATGAGAACAGTCAAGTACATGCCAGGAAGCCAGCGTGACAAGTTCACCTGAAGTTTGAACAGCAACCGTCTTCCCCTCCGGAGCCAGGAAGCGATGCTCAACACAAAGACCAGAGCTCCCCAAAGTGAACCACAGCCACTCCCACCAACAAGGTCCCGAGCTCCTCCAATGATAATGGCCAAAGTCATATTGGGAAGCCAGCCTGACAAGCTTCTCCAGGAGAACCAATGGTTCCAAACAACAGCACTTAGGAGAACCCACAACGCCTCTGCTCTTCCTCTCCACGCCTCTTTTTATGCTGGCAACCTTCCTCAGGTGGATTGTCTAAATGCAGCACCGTGCCAATTTAATTCAGCTGGTGCCAAGTTGACCACCAGTTCTTAATCCATAACAGAATGTGTATTAGAATTTTCCCAGAAAAAAAACTTTGAGAAAAGAGGTTTTATCAATAATAGCTAAAGTACATAGGTACTTATTAAATTGCAGGCATTGTGCTAACACTTCACATGCATTCTCTCATTGGATACTCACATTAATCCCCTGGAAGGGTACTTTTAGAATCTTCTTTTTACAGTTGAGGAAACTGAGGCCTTAGCGTAACTCAGTCAAGGTGACATAGGTAAGTAAGTGGCAGAGTCAGAATTCAGATCTACATGAGCATGAACTATAGCCTAATTCTTGTTTGTTCGGCCAGTATCTAACATAACAAAAATCACCTTCTGCAGTAGATCATAGAACATATTATCTCTGGTAACATCTGAAAACTAGGAGGTGACACAAGTTCCATGCACAGAACAACAACAACAAAACTAGTGCAATGATTTGAGAGTATTAAGAGGTAAAAGGTGACCCAATTTAATTCCACATTGAAATGTGAAGATGGGAGGGAAATGATCCACTTCTCCCCATGTCCTTTATTGATTTGGAGTTTAAGGGTAGTCTATCAAAGGAGTAAGGAATTTTAGGTATTTTGGTATAGTGGAATATTTAGGTATAAAAGTTATCTTTCCTTTTGATTTAAGGTCGTCATTTCTGTGCTGTTGATAGTAAGAAATGAGTTGGCACGATGGTACTTTATATCCCAGGGTGAGATTGATGCAATCTGTGTAGGTTATGAGCACTCCATGACTAGTAATGTATGAATCAAATGACTTTAATATGTATATGTGACTTTCTCCACCATCTGAGTGCCCATTGTTTGGTTGAACCCCAGTTCTTTCATAGCAAGACTAGAAGAGCATGAGTTAAGAAAGTTTGAAAAATATGTAGTTAAAAAATTCTTAATTTAGTTTGTGATACACATCTATCTTCTTGATTTAGGTATTTAGTATTAATTGTATTACCAGCTTTGACTATCACAAACAACAGAAGTCATGGTTAGTCAAATCATGGTTAATCAAAAGAAGTCCTAATTAATCACTAGAAGGTATATAACAGAACACATAAATAGCTAGCAAAAACTATGGTTGAAGCAAAAGTCATAGCCTGCAAAAGAAATGGTTAACCAACAGAGAAGTCCTAACTGACAAGCTTGATTACAACTCAAATCAGTATATTTCCACTAATTTCAGAGAAATCCTGTGGTTTGATTTAAGTACAGATAACATCATCCCAAGGAATACTGTACTGTGCTTAATATTGAGGAATACATGAAAGAACCAATTTATAATAAACTCAGGACTATAACACTGGCTCTGGTTATAGCTAGGATTTCATCAATTCACACTTCTTGAATGCTACATGTCATGTTCTGTGCCAGCCACGGTATATTCAGTAAGCATTAATACATTTTTATTCAATTGAAATATTTTTGTAGTTTCTGAGTAGCCATTGCCTTGAGTTTTGCCCTCATCCCATTCAAATCTGCTGTCTTCACTCCAGAGAAGCCCATTAGACATTGCCTGAAGGCTACCATGGGTGCTCACCAACTTGCCCGTCATAGCTCATGGGAGCTGGCCTCTGTGCCTAGGCTTTTCCCTTGGTGGGAAAGCGTGGACACCAGCAAGAAGGGTAGCTTGCTTGGTGTTGGTATTGTGATACCCTAAAGGAGAAATGGACAATGCCCACTGGACTCTGAGGATGTGACCATTGACCAGATGGTATTTCCCATGTCACCCTTGTAGCCTCTGATGCAGATATTATTATGACTTAATACTTTAAGTATCATCCTTGGATAGCTGTGACACAGAAGAAAAAGCAAAACACTGAGTTTATCTAGAAGCAGCATTCATCTGTGCTCAGATCAATCAGAGAAGGCATCTCAGAAGTTTCCTGGGTTCACAGGGGGAAAAAAGTACTTAGCACACCACTAAAGTACTCCAACACCAATCCAGCAACAGGTACCCTCCAGAAGCCCCTCACAGAGGTGATGGGATGACTTAAGTCTGAATCCCTCATGTTGGTGTCCTTTAAAGCCATAGCCTGATTGAAAAAGATGACCATTCTAACTAAGCCAGCCATGACAGTACATGCCTGTAATCCCCACACTCTGGGAAACTGAGGCAAGTAGATTTCAAGTTCAAGCCCAGCCTGGGCAATGTAGCAATTTAATAAGATCCTATCTCAAAGAATTAAAAAGTCCTGGAGATATAGCTCAGTGCAAAGGCCCTGGGTTCAATCCATAGTACCACAGCACAACAAAACGAAACAAAACAAAACAAAGTGACCATTACAGCAGGGGAATCTTCCAACACCACCTCCTCCTTGGCCATTTTCTTTCTCTCTAGAAACTCCCTCATGTCACCCTCAAGCCATTCTGGCTCACTGTGCCTCCTTGCTGTGGTGACACACTTGGAATTCCAGAAAGTTTAACAGCCGGATAGGACCACATAAATAAACCATCCAGCCCCTCATTTAGGAGATGAGAGAACTTAGCTTCATGAAGTTGTAACTTGCCTAAGACCTCTCAGTTATGATGTGGAGGCCACAGCCAAGAGGCCAGTAGATCCAAGGTCCTTTACTGTGTCCCACCTCCCCTCCCTCAGCTTGCCCCTCCAAATGGAACCAACTCCTCCTCCCTTGCATGCTTACTCTTTCAGCTTTTTCTCTTCTCAATGTGTCTACTCTTCCATTCACTTCACATGTGTTAAACTTAGTATGTAATTCTAAAGCCTGTTTTTATATACGATGAGCTTTGAATTTTAGTTTTGTTTTTCAGCATACATGGTTTATAATTTTGGGTCATACAGGTCCATGGCTTTAAATCACATTGATTCACATAGTGAGAAATTTGTTTATTTTCTCAGAATTCCTCAGAGTCTCAAGTCAGTGCTGGTTTGTCTGATACTTGCTTAGCTCCTGTTTCAGCAAGGGTGAGATGGCCTGGGGATCCATACCTTGAGTAGATCCGGTATCCAGAGAGAATGAAATAACATCTGAATATTGTATTATTTTACTTTCTTTTATTTAATTTATGAGTGCCTTGTAATGTTGACACTTGATACAGCTTTTCCAGTTAAGCCACAGATTAAAGGTTTCCATTTTAAATAATGTTAAAAGTAAAGAGAAGAATACATTTATATATAATATTAAAGGATATTTAGTGGTGCATACGCATACACAGTAGGTCCTCAGAGCAGTGCTCCAAAAGGGAACAAGGTTCACATAACAATTCATAATGGCAACTGAGGAAGAGAAAGGTTCGTAAGATGCAAACCTTCCTGTGGTTGAGAGGACATTTGCTTATGCGAGCCATGTATAAAAATACCTCACAGCATGTATTTTAGTCAGCAAGTATTCTACCATAGTGGAAATGATTTACTGAAACTTAGACCTTCTCCTGAAATCCAGCCAAAACACTGATTTGGAAAACTAAGAAGTCCTATTTAGTTTCTGCTGTCATTGTTCCTGAACCAGACTGACTGGCTAATTAGTGATATATAAAGATCTTTAATTCTCCCTTCTTTCATTTGAGCATCATGAGATTGCTTTTCTGTGCTTCACAATCACTCATGAAGAATTTGCTGAACTGAATACTCAGTTTTTAATGAACAGAGGTTACTTCTGTCTGTGCCTCAGTTTTTCCACATATATAGAAATGACCATATCTTGCATTGGTCGGTCCCATGCTTCTTGGCAGAAGAGCTGTGGAAGTTTCTATAAATTGAGCTTGTACATCTGGCATCCAAAAGTGGCCTGTAGATATTTTTTCAGGGAAAGATATACTTTGAGGTGACCACTCTGCACAGAAATTTTTTAGGTTTTCAGAGTACATATAACCTGTTATTTTAGATTATGAGCATATTTGTAGCTCCAGAGATATAAAAATAAACTTTGTTTTCTTGTAAGATGTGCGTGTCTGGAATATGTGACTGGGGTTGCATCCTTAAACCATATTTCCAGGTACTTACACTGAACCTTACTAGTAAAAATATGTTTATTTAGACACTAGAATCCTGGGGTGCCCACATAAATACACTAAACAATATGTGTTACATGAGCTTTCTTGGCTAATGTGCTTTAGCTTTGAATGTTATTTCTGGCTCCTGCAGTGTTAATATAGTACAGGGAAAGTTGCACTCAAATGGGGAGACTTATTTTCTGCTCAACACATTTGGTGGTGTGTTTCCTACATTCAAGAGAATCATTTCTAGTGTGGCTATAGGTCACATCACAACTGATAAAAGTAAAATTCCTTGCTTTTGATACTTGCAGCAAGATAGAGGTTTCTGGTGGGCAATTAGAGGCGATAAAGACATCAGCTTTGTCCTTTATCCATCTGTTTATCCATCTGCGATTTCAACAAGCATCTCTCAATTATCCATTGTCTGCAAATATGCATGGTAAAAATGAAGGGGACTAAGAGAATTGAGGACCTTTAGTTGTAGAGTCTGTCTGCTTTATTTCATCAGTGTTTCACAAAACAGGATAAATGTTTCTTTTGTCAAAATAATTTTCAAAAAGTTATGAAAATTCCATATTTAGTAGGCACATGTCCAAAATTTATTTAACTCATTTATGAAGGGGATACCGTAGTATAACAAAGACAGTTCAAAGAATACCATGATAAAAATACATAGGGAAGTAGAGAGGTAAATATTATGAAAGGTAGGAAGAATACTGGAATAAGATTGCAAAGTGAAAACATAGTTAATATCCTACAAGTCAATAAAACACCAGTCTTTGGGATTATATTTTTACCTATGCAGAAATCTTTTGCATCTACACTAGGTAAAATTTATCTTAATTCACCAGTCTTCTGTAATCTTTAGAGATCCTGTATTCAGTGGATAGTAAATAGTAAGTCAAGAAAGTTATACTTTCAAAGATCATCAAATGACCCATACATGAGTGGGCTTGTCAGTCAGTGCTGTAGAACATCGTTGCCTAATAGAATTTTCCGCAGTGATGAAAATATCCTCCACATGTGCTGTCCAGGATGGTAGCCACTATTCACGTGTGTTTACCGAGCATTTGAAATGTGGCCAGCACAGCTGGAGAATTTAACGCTAATTTTATCTAATTTTCATTAATTTTGATGTAAATTGCCACATGTGACTAACAGCTACCACGGTGGACAGCACAGCTCTGATGTGCTGCCATTAAATATGCAGATATTCACTTTTCGCCTTGTTTCCAATTTTGGATGATTTTTTATTCTAAGCACTTGATAGATTAAATCATGTTTTAAATGTTATGATAGGAGCTAAATATATAAAAGAACTTGGAGAAGACTCCTTAAAAAGAAGTCTTGCATGAAGCTAATAATTTCTTATGCAAATGCAATGCCTTCTGTATTGGCTTTCTTGGTGATGGGCTCACCTATTATTCTGGCCAGTAAGGATGTTAGTTAAACTAAGCCTGTTTGGAGGAATCCCAACTCTGCCTGATGTTTTTCATGTGAATGAGGCTTGTATTCATTTTCCTTTTAGCAAAATAATGTCATATCTAGTTTTGATTAAAAGAGATTTTGGAGTCTGCAACAAAGAGTGAGCTATTAATATTTGACAAGGGTCTTAAGGGTTATAATAAGTGAACTTTTCTGCTGCCATCACTTTGTTACTCAAGAAAAACAGTAAATTCATTGGGAAATTCAGTTTTGATTTTTCATGAAGCTTGGATATTTTACTTAGCTTGCTCATCTTGCCTGCTTACAGGGCTTTTTCCGCAGAAGTATTCAGAAGAACATGATTTATACTTGTCATCGAGATAAGAACTGTGTTATTAATAAAGTCACCAGGAATCGATGCCAGTACTGTCGACTCCAGAAGTGCTTTGAAGTGGGAATGTCCAAAGAATGTAAGTGGATTCTCAAAAAAATTTTCCCTATTTGCCTTATCTGTAAATATATTTGCTCAGCTTCTGAAGTCAAATCATTAAGAATGTCAGCATGAGACAATCGGTCATGGCACTAATGATATATTGCCAAGAGTAGATATAAGCAAAGATGAAATGAAAATGGAATGACTATGGAGATTTTCAGATAAAATTTGAGTGGTAATTGGTGGAAAGGCAGGAACTAGGTGTTGTGGTGGCATATTTGTATTCTAGAGCAGTGACTGACTCACTGTATAAAGCTAATTTGCATAGTCACTTGGTGACTCCATTTCTCCATTTGGACAGTAAGAATAAAGATCTTTATATTAAGGAGAGAAAGTGAACCAAGAAGCATGAATATGAACAGAAGTACTAATTTACCTTTTTCTGAATGGAAGGAATCATATAACTTTTACTTCAGAAAAAACATTTTGAAACTTGGGACATCGGCATTTTTCCCAACTTGATTTAGCTTCTCTCTTCCAAACCACCTCTTGCAAATGATAATACCTTTTATTAATGCAAAAAAATTTTAATAAAAAATTGGTTATTCATAAACATCTGATAGGGGGTACTTGAAATGTACGTGCTTTAAAGTAGACAGAATATAGCGCAAACTTTTTCATCGCTGATATTCTTTCTTTGATACTTTCAAATATAGGGAATTAGAAAAAAGATTGGTAGAAGGCTTGGCAGACACAAGAAGTGACTGGGATATGTGCCAGGTGAAACACTTATGGGATGGCTGCCTATTCATTTATTCCATCAGTTGGGGATTTGGTGAAAGCCACTATGTGTATGAGTCATTGAATGAGGTGCCATAGAAGGATCCTGGAGATGCCAATGTCCTCCCAGAGCATGGGATAATATGCCAGGTGCCCCATCTATGCTCTTAGAGTAGCTTTCAGGGACTAGCTTATGAATCAAAGGCTCTTGGATTCTGGACAAATGAATATAGCCCTGGTACAAGACTGACAAAAGAATGACATCCCCTACAGTGAAACAGCATTACTTTGAGGATGTTCAACTGAAAGACTGGCCTTCTGCTGGGAGCTGCTACTCAAGGGTTGTAGTGGATGCTTGCTGGTAACTCCTGCAGCTGCCTTTTCTTCCTGTACTCCTATCCCTTCTCCTTTCATAATGGCACTTAGATTTTAGTTTGTTTTTGTGCCTTTGAGTTCCTATACTTCAAAGTTGGAATTGACTGAGTCAACTCAAGCCAATGAACAAATTCTCAATTCCTTCCACAGTCATCAGTTCACTGTGTGAACATGTAACCAAAGGTAGTCCAATAACAGATAATTGAAGACTCGGTCTTACAACATTGTACAGAGGTACCCTCTTTTCTAATGCATGTGAACATGGACGCAAGTTGCCATGAGGAGGCTGATAGTGATCTTCTGACCCCAAGGGAAATCAGTTGTTGGATAAAGTAGGCACTATGGATGGAAAAAAGGAAAGTTAGAAATTAGGACTTTATAAGCATTGCTGAATTGCTCAGCTAACAAACCCTGTGAAATCTCTGTCTCCAGGTCATTTTGCCCACAAATACCCACTAAGGCCTTTGGAATTGGGGTCCTGTTTCTGTTTTACAGTCCCCATGAACAAGAATGGTTTAGGTCATCAGTCAGAAGTGTCTTGCGTAGACTGGTTCCTTCTAGGAAGTTCTATCTGCAGATGGTAGGTCACTTGACCACTTTACTTAGTTCCCTTTGATCCCCCAAACTTTGGAGATATTAAATTACCTGAAATCAATAAATGTGGAAACATGAAGCTAAAGTTCAGTCACCTCAGGGCCCACATTGTACCCTTGAAGGGAAAGGTATAATGACCCAAAATAGCCAGATTATTTATATGTGTGAGACTCTCAGGGTGATCACCAACTGCTCCATTTCTGGTCTGACTTTCTGCAGACATGGATGTTGCACTGTATTTCTGTGAGACAATTTTAGTTCAGACTGAAATTATAAATTAGTAAGCCAGATGTGAACTCGGGAAAAATCAGTCCTTTTGCATTTATTTTGTGTAGGCTAGAGACCCATTTCCTGCTTACATTACTTAAAACCCATATCCTGCTGCTCTGTAAAAACTGGCAGCTTGGTTGGCAATTTAAAAAAAAAATGTTTACACCCACAGGAAAACCCTAGCTTCAACTCTCAAAGAACTTATCACCTTAATTAGATTTTAAAATATAGAAATGGGAAGAAAAATCGAATCATTATGTCCAAATACACAAAAATAAATGTTTTTCTTAGAAGGAAATTGAAGGCAAAATAAACACTTGGAGTATAGGAATTGAGAGTCTAATGGAATATTTTTAAAGTTGAAACAGAAGGAAGCAGGCAAATATGAGTATCAGTAAGCAATTATACCACAGTGTATGCAACTAAAATGAACCCAAGAATAATAGATCCTTGTAGAATGTTAGACCTGAAAAGGGATCTTAGAGATTGATTTTCACTCATATCTCTCATCTGACATACAAGTACACCAGGACCCAGAAAGGTGAAACGGTTTTCCCAGTAATCGCTGACTGGCTAAAGACAGAACCAAGTCTATAGTTCTGGTCTGCACCTATCCTCACCCTGTTTTCTCTTGAGTAGCAAGATTAGCAAGCCTCACATTCAATTCTAGCCATAGGACCTGTCAGTTCATTGATGTGCATCAAAACCTTTTGGATACCAGTGAGAGAAAACCCAGCACAAACTGGTTTAAGCTAAGGAAAACTGGCACATGTAACTGAAAAGTCCAGAGGAACATGGCTGGATCCTAGAATACATGTTTGTTTCTAGCACATTGTTTCTTTTCATCTCTCACAGGTATTTTTTACAGTATTAGTTTTCTTCTTAGGAAGGTTTTTCCCTGTGGCTGGCAAAGATGGTCACCGGCAACTTCAGGCTGCTGGTCTACCCAGCAAAAAGCAAGAGCCTTTGGGATCAAGTTCATTCCATCATAGCCTGAGGTCAGATTCTCGTTAGTGTAACTTGGGTCATTTAACCCTCTGTGAACACGTTGCTTTACCCGAGGGACAGAATATTGTTATTGGCCAAGTGTGGATACTGAGAGAATCCTTCAAGCCCAGGATTAAGGTTGAGTCCACTCAATCCATGTGGGCTAGAAGTATGAGGAGAAAATATACCTCAGAGGAAAATCAGAAGGACAGAAGGCAGGGCTGAGGTGTGGCTCAGTGGTACAGTATGCACCTCGAATGGGTCAGGCCTACAGTTCATCCCCAGCAGTGCAAAAAAGATTAGAAAGATAGGAAGCAAAAATGACCTCATATTCATTTATGATAAGTCAAAGCCCACATGACGTTCCCAGTTCATTTTCCTTAGTTCTTTTTGAGATTTTTTGAGGGGTGGGGGCAAAGAAATCTAAGAATCATGATATAGGAATAACTAATTAGATGGGGTATTCTGTGTTCTATGTTCGTATATGCCTTATTTTAATGCATAAATTCTCACAACAGCCCTAACTTATCACTGTTGGCAGTTGTGGAACCAGAGGCATGGAGAAGTTCATTACTTCACTTCAGGTAACACAGTTAGGGGCAGGGGTAGGGTTTTGACAAGGTAGTTTGATTACAGAGTGTGCATTCAAACTGAAATATTTACTACATGCCATAAAAAGCAGCTTTTAAAACTCTGAATTACTTTTTCTACTCTCTTTTATTGCCAGTGGTTAATAAAATAACCACCCTCTTTACTCTATATTAGAGATGCATTCCCTAGAAAATCGTGCAAATTTAATTCTTATAGATCAAATTTGATTTTAAATGTATATAAAGGATTTACTAGTAAAAGAATTTCTTTAATGTAGCCGACTAGAAAACTATGATTATTTCTACATTTTTCTGGTTCATAAAGGTTGGTGGGTATACCTTATATTTTCCATGAGCTTTCCAGAATCAAGGAAGTAGCTATCTGTCAGAGTGTAGAGGAGTATCTGTCAGAGTGTAGAACTTGAGAGTGGTAATGCCAGGTGAAAAAAATCAATTTTCAGCAGCGCTCGAAAAGTGGTACAAAAATTTATGAAGAATTGGAGAAGGTAAAGGAAGCAAAACATCTCCAAGTTAAGTGCTGAGCTACTGTGGTGTGAGAAGCTTGTAAAAGCACCAGTAAAGGAAAGCTTTTGTCAAACCCCTAAATTAAAACAAGAAATAAAAGGAGAAGTCATAAGTGACACTGGAGATGTCCATGTTGTGGAAGGAGAGGATTTAAGATGTCGTTGCTTAGAAACTGCAGGGATAAGACCCACAGAAAGCTTGACCATATGCAGTCAGTTACAGAAATTCAAATGAATAGCCCAAATTGTTAAGATAGAGGTCAGCACACTATTTTTAAGGGCTGACCCTTTAAAAAAAGTCTTGAGATTTTAGAAAATACTTTTGGCTTCATGGACCATGTGATTTCTGCCATCATAACACAAAAGTAGCCACGGGAAATACCTTAACAGGTATAGTTATGATTCATAAAACTTTATTTGCAAGAACAAGTTAAGGGCTGGGAGTGGCCCACTGGCCAGCATACACCAACTTCTCTTGGAAAGTGACTTACCCAGAGTCCATGTATACAATCTTGACTGATCTGTCTTCTCATCCTGGCCTCCACTTGTACCAGCAGACATCAGGCTTCCAGTCATACTGAACCACACTGGCCACAAGCCTTGTATCTTCATTGACTGTAGCACCTCCTCCTGCTTTGCTTGAAGCTCAGGTGCCTGCTGAAATGTCATTTCCTTTCTCAAGCTTTCCTGAGCCCCATCACACACCCTAGCCAGAGGTATTCATTTTTCTGCTGTGTTCCCATAGTGCTTTGCACATACCACCACAAACCAAAAACTTCATCATATTAGAGTGCATTTCATACACCAGTGAGACTCCTGGCTTTTTTATAAACCATGAAAGTATCACTTCTCAGCCTTTTGGCTAAGATCAAGTGCAGTAGAAATACCTAAAGAGCACGTGTCATATCTTTCTCACCTTGTATTCTCAGATGTTTGGCTTAATGAAGTTAGATTGGTCAACTGGTTAAATGTGGCCATTTTAAAAAGAAAACCAAACCCAGTTCCTCTGTGGCTTTACTTTCTGAAAAGTTGTCAGATGCTGAACAATTCTGGGTGTGTATCTATTCAATAGTTCTCATTCATATATCTGGGAGGGGCCCAGAACAAGTTACTCAGCTTCTCTGGGGTTGTGTTTTCTGTCTGCATAAGAGAAACATTAGTACTGACTCACAATTCAGGCATGGCATGAGAACTGATGCCTTTAATCCTGTTTGGACAACAGGTTTCCACAAACTGCTTTCTCTTTGCAGTTCCCCTCCTCCAAGACATTTGATCCTCTAGTGCGTTCACCAGTGAAAGAAGCTGGGCTGAGCAGGTTCCCCCTTCCCCGCCCGCTGCCTACTTTTCTTGTGTAATATGCAAAGGCAAAAGCCCTACTAAAATGGAGCAGCTGGGATGTACAAGGGGAGGGATTTGAAGCTCAGCTTCTTCCAACCTTTGCTATTGAGCTGTTTACTGACAAAAAAGAGGGCCCTGGAATAGGCTAAACATTAGGATCAGCAGATCACAAGGAAAATGGCAGACAATGATTAGGCCATATTCATACCTTGGTAATCCTGGTTGCTGGTAACCTTTGGTGGTGTACCTTTGGGCCAAGGCCTCCCAGATTGGGTGTTCCTCATTTTACGTCTGTAACACAGACTGTAATCGAGGGTCTCCCCAACCCTTGTTCTACTTATGCTTTTCTTTCTGAAAACCACTAGCCAGGGACACACAAAGGGAACCTCTCATCATTGTTTGATGAGGTTATATTTATGTAACCCATGCCCTTGATTGGTGGATAAAACATATCTTTGATTTTGTTTGAAAATGGTATTAAATATTTTTTCCACAACATTTTTTGTTTTGTAACTATTTTATAAGTGTAATTGTAGAACAGAACAGTTGAATAATCTCTGAATTTAACAGTCTCCAAGCACTCACTGGCACCTCATTTGGGACATGGTGACCTTAAAAACAGGTTTTTATAAAGTCTCTACATTCTGATACCTCTTTTCAACATGTATGTCCTCATGGGTCGATTGGGTGGAATGCATGTGCTTTGGACAGACACTTAGCTACTTCTATAATTTTATTCCTTGCTTCTCAAATTTCCCCCTTTAGTGTTAACTTACATTAAAATAAACCTTTTGAACTGAAGGCACTTGACCTCAGTGAGAAATCACTTTTGCTGGTGTACAAATTATATTGTGCTCATTGGTTCTGCAGGATTTTACTGGCTTAATAACAAGGAAATGCATATTGTAAGTTGCCCTATGTACTCGGAAAATTACATAAAAATCATCATCAGGACACTTAATGTCTTTCTAATTTTAGTTTATTTCTTCATTTGTTCCCATGTTACATCTCAGCTGGTTACTTCATTTTCAAGGTTCATTGCGATCATTTTGTTCTGTTCAGCAGACAGGTACCATTAACCACCACCCCCTTTCTCCTTTTGCTTCAGGGTGCAGAGATCCCCAAAGAGCCCCAAGAAGTCAGCAAAAGGCTGACAGTTTGTACTTTTATATTTAAATAAGTCCTGGAAGTTGAAAAATAAAAACCGGCCACCCCTTTCTACTTGCCCATTGTTAATGTTTTTCTACATCTCTCCAGGAGATTAAAAAAAAAAGAAAAAAAAAAGAAAATTCCATTTGAGTACCAGCAGCCTAGTGATGTCAGTGCCACTGTGGGACTTGAAGCCCATTAACACTCAGACTGCAAAGGAAGTATTAAAATTCTTTCAGTTTTACTAATAACATTACTCCTTGCTGCCTGTCTCCTGAAGAGGGGACACTCAGTATAGTCTTACCTTAGAAAAATGAGAAATTTCTATTATACAACAGGACAGAGGAAGAGAGAGAACAGAGGGCTTTTAAGTTAGCTTTCCCTAGGTTCCGATCTTGCCCTACCCTCCTGCTGTCTCAAAGTGAGCCTGTTGCATAATTTGGGTAGCTCAGGCCCAGTGAGCTAAGCCACTCCTGGGGATTATCCCAGCAACACTGCCGGATCATTTTGTGGGTTGGACCTCACCATGGCAATCGTTTAACACTGTGCTTGGCACACAGTAGGTGTGAAATAAGGGACAGCTGTTGTCTTGGGTTCTTCAGTGGTGACACACTGTGCCTCCGTTGCTGCTGGCACGGAAGTTTATTAGTATAGTAAGTACAGCCTTGATTGTACTTTAAGAGAATAGTGAAGGGTGGAGTTGGTGTTCACTTCAATTTGTTTATAGTACCATGGTGTACCTGGGCAACCCCAAATATTCCGTCCAAACATTAAAAATAAAGTTTGCAAGCATAGTTTCTGAAACAAATAACTGCCTGCCTTGGCTACGATAAACTGTAAGCTGGGAGACAGATGGCTCATTTGTCTGGAGATGCCATGACATGTGTAATCAGAGAATGAGAAAGTATCCTGGTATCATGGAACCCAACTCCAGGGAGAAAACCGAACTGGGGTGTTGGAAAGGACGCCTGGCTCTCTTCCTGCATCAGTCAGCTCGAGGTGAGGTCACTAGGGTCTCCCAGGCAGTGCTGAGTCACAATGGATACAGTCTTCCTCCCAGGGTCTTCCTTTCTGGGCTCACTGAGCACCTGCCATCCCTCCTTGTGCTTTAGTTGGGGCTTTGTAACCTGCCTGTCCTCTGGGTCTGTCATTTCCTTTCTCCCAACCAAATCTCATCCTCCTCTGCCACTTCAGCAGGACCACTTCTGCAGTCAGCCATCTCAGAAGAAACCTGAGGAATATGTCAGTGCTGCCTTGATAGTTGATGGTCACTAAGTGCTTTGCCAGGAGCACACTCTCTGTGTTAGCTTTTTGTCACTATCACAAATACTTAAGATAAATGGCTTAAAAGGAAAAAGGTTTATTTTAGCTTGTAATTTTGGACCATGGTCGGCTGTGTTGCTTTAGGACCTGGGTGAAGGCAGAAAATCTCCTGGTAGGGAGTACAGGCTGGAGCTAAGCTGCTCACCTCAAGGCATCAGGAAGCAGAGAGGAGGGCAGCAGGGGTCACATTATCCCATGCAGGGCCACACCTTGGTCACCTAGCTGCCTTTACTAGTCTCTACTTCTTGAAGGCTCCACCACTTCCCCAGTGGTGCCATACTGGGGACCAAGGCTCCATTCAACACTTGGGCCGCTGGAGAACCACAAATCTCTTGAGACTTCAGGCCACCATGTGCAGCGAGAGGGACAGGAAGAATACTGACTTTGAGATTCAGAGCAATCAGGATACTTCCTAAATTCACACTGCTGGCTTACATCCATGGGACTTGATTTCAATCACCAAGATCCTGTAACAGCACCTCTTTAACAGTGAAGTTCTTACACATGTTTAATGCTATTTCCAAGTTTCCAGCATCTTTACCCATATCTGCTCCCATATTAAGTCTTCTATTATTTACATATGTGATTTTGATATATATACTAGTTTAATGTAGGATTTTTCTGCCTGTAAACTGTGCACACAGTAATATGAGACATAATTTTAGAATATATTGAGCTTTACATGGAATCACATCACATCTTATAATGATAAAGCTATCCCCTTTGCAACATTTATGTAGTCTTTTTATTACCAATGAGAAAAGTCTCAGATTGATGCCAGTAGATCTTGAATTAATACTTCCCAAAACTTTACTAATATCTTTTTTAAAAAAACAGAGAGGCAACAATACCTCGCTAGCACTGAATTGTATTTGTTTCAGAGATCTGTGGATTTTTTCTTAAATGAACAGATAATAAATATTTTAGACTTTGCAAGGCCATCCAGTGCCTGTTGCAACTACTCTACTCTTGTAGGATGAAAGTGTCATAATTGAGTATGTCTTTGTTCAATAAAACTTTACAGAAACAGGCTTTTGGACTAAAATCTCTTTATTTTTTACCTTTGCTTTCTGTTTATAGCAAATGGAGATATTTTTCCTTTATAATAATGTAAAAATTTCTTCTAAATTTAATGTAGCAAAATAAAGTCAATTGAGACTGAAGTCATAAGAGGTTAGTAGCCTATGAATATGTGAAAAATCATGATGTTAGTACTGGAAGAGAAGGTTTGAGAAACCCTAGTTTTATATGTTATGGGATCATGCATTCCTGTGTCTTAACAGAAAGAGAAGGAGAAGCCAGAGGTGGAGTCTTGACCCCTCCAGAGTCTGTGCAGTGCCTTGGTCATTGCCCTGAAAACACTGCCTCAGTCTTGCCCTGTGTTACAACTTCCCACACCTTCAAGGTTGTGCCCAGTTTGAGAAAGGGCAAGAGGATCAGGCTTTTCTTGGGTCTCAGGGATTCATCCTGTCCCAGTCAAGCGCATAGTCCATGAATGGGTGCTGCATCATAGTGGAATTTAAAGCATCCAGGGAAACTAATGGAAGATGAGAAACATGGGAACCCTCCAACTGCGTTGCCCACACCACATCCTGAACAGTGAGGCAGTGGTGTGCCTTAAAGCATGGACTCAGGGACAGACTGGATTCTGATCCCAGCCCACCACTTAGATCTGTGTGCTCTGGGGCAGGTTATATAGTAATATTAGTGTGCCCAAGGTTCTTTGTCCACGACATGAAGATAATAATAATACTTCATGCAGCTATTGAGAGGAACAGATGCATTTGAATGTGGCAAGGGCTAAAAACAATACTTGGCTAACTGTTCGCTCCTCACTCATCTTCCTGCCACAATACTGATCCGCCTGTGCAGCCACAGAATAGCATATGCGCTCATCAGCGATCCTTAGTGACTGTACAGATCAGCTAATGTCCCTTCTAGGCCAGTGGTCCATTTACTCAAAACAAGAAGTACTCTCAAATTTGAAATTTGTTTTTAGAGGCTCAGATCTACACCCACAAAGCAAAGTGATAGGTACATGGAACCATGGGCAAAGTTTCAGTTGTGAGCCTAATGATCGATTGGGATGCATGGCTTTGTGTCACTTACAAAACTGGCTCCAAATGTCTCAGCATAAGTGGAGCTAGTCCAGCTCCCCCAGCCTACCTGGACGCTGAACTCTGGTCAGGCTCTCCCGACACACCACAGACTGGCACCTTAGGCCGCCAGGGTGCCCCTCACGTGATGCAGCCTCGGGATGGGCATGCCGCGCTCTCTGCCTGTATTGCTTCTCCTCTCCTTCTCTGGTCCTTCTCCAAGCCACTTCTGTCTAAATGAGCATGTATGTACACCTGCACAAAGCCGCACACACACGGCACACTTTGCCAGCAACAGAGAACATCTGTGGGTCCTTTTGCCTGTCCACAGTGTGATATGTCAGTGGCGGTGCTGCTGAGATAACTTCCAGAGTCAAACTTGTCCTTGAGTCATGTGTGAACATGTATGTGTGCATGTGTGTCTTGAGAAAAGGGAAACCCACAGGAGCTCCATGACCTGGCTGTGAGTACCTTCAAGGTAGGAACGGGGTCTGATTCTTTCTTAGCTCCTCACCTGTGAGCCTCATGCCTTGTGCGTATTTCTGGAGTGTTTGGGTATTTGAGGGATATTTAAGGGTTTGGGTGTTTGAGGGCTAGAGATTCTGAATCAGGAACTTTTGTGTAGTTTTTCTAAGAGTTAGAGATTTGAATCACATGGACTTAAAGTGAAATGTCAGTTCAAGGAAACTAGGTTCCAGTATTTTTATCTTTCTCATTTTACCTTTCTATTTTCACCATATGAGTAATAGCAAGTTGTCCTTTCATGATGTGATGTCCCATCTGTGTGTGTTCTCTGGTGGCTGTAACCAGATAAAGCTCACAGATAGGTCCTAGCGGAGAAGATTGGCTTTCTCCCTAAAGTGTATGCAGGCGCACACAAACCCACATGCAGAAATGTTTCATCAAATCTAAAATTAATAAAGTATGCTGTTGTTTTATGTACCTCTAAAAATATAAATAGATATACAAGATAGATAATTATACTACTAATCTCAGTTCATCAAAAAGAATGGTTTGTGTTTTTATTGTTTGATCATTTTTTCATGCCTATGTCTTATAATCTGGGTAACTACTTTGATAACAAAATGCAATATAGTAAACAGTGTTAATCTTCTATTATGTTGTTTTGAAATTCTGTATCATTGTTTTTGTTCTTTTTTCATTTTAAAGAAGAAAAAAAAGAAAACAGCACCAATTAAACTTAGACACCAAAGACAGTAAAACAGGTGGCAATTTCAGAGAGGGAGTAACTGGATATCAACCCTATAAGAAAAAAGGAAGCGCCTCACATTCTAGTCTAGAAATATTCTCTGTTTTCATCTTGAGCTATTTTTCATTCTGCTTTAAATAGACATTGATAAAAGCTCAGTGCCCAGAGACAATCCCCAGCACAGAGAGTTGGCTGTATAAATATGTAAGTGCTTCTAAAATAGCTGGCAGAGAGCCCTTTGTTTGGAAACAAATGCCTCCTTGAAAATAGCAACCCGAAATTCTCCTGCAGTTCCTGTGTTCTGGGGCAATGAACATGGCCCTTTAAGTACCTTCTCCCAGTGACAGCAATTCTCTGGAGGGTGGCTACCTAAATTGCTCAATAAATCCACGTGTAGAGTACAGTCTGGAATTCACTCTTCCTGGAGTGGTATCGAGCTCTTAACCCCTGTCTCTTCTCTCTCTGCCATCACAAAATATTAACTATCTCAGTTAGATTGTTTCTCTCATTCTTCTCGCTTTACAGCTCAACAGAGCTAAGCAATTATGTGATGAACTAGATTAATGGAGACAGGCATTTTTAGTACTAGGAACCAAGGAAAGCCCACAGCCCATTTCCTTAGGAGAACTGTTTTTATCCCAAATGCATACTGGACTGCTCCAACCCTTCATTTTGCCAGTGTAAAATATCTCTGAATTTTTTAAAGTTGTGATCATTTTATTTTCTAAATGATTTTAGGGCAGAAATATATTGAAGTTGGAAATTTCAAATCTCCCATTACCATCACTTGGTCTGATATCTCAACAATGTTTCTTGATTCTGCAACATTTTTTAAGTTTTAAATTAGGGCTAAGCAATTTCACTGCCATTTTAAAACGGACCATTTAGGAACCACTCATGATTCATCTCTTCTAAAAGAAAAAAGTTGCGTCTAGTAAATTGTGATGACTCAGGAAGTTTAATGAGGACAGAATTAAGTGCAAAATGTAATAAGCAAAGGACTCCCACTGTGTCCTAGAAGTGTGGGACAAAGCTCTTGGTCAGTTTAAACTGAATGAAGTCTTGCTGTGGTGACTGGACTTTGAACTCTCAGAAATCTGACAATATGTACGCTTAAGGTAATCCTGACCCCCTCCACTGCCCACCACTCGGTGGGTTATCTCAGAAAGGGGATGTCAGGGCTTCCTCCTGGCCCCTCGCAGAGCAAACACTCTGAGATGGCCTTCCGCACATGTCTCAGGATGATGATGGTGTCCAGGACTATAGATTGCAAAAGCCCAATTTGTTTTTACAGATTGTACCTTCTCTGTGGCTTTGTGTTCCTTAATAATGGAATTATGTCCATCAAATTGAAACATGCTTAATTGTACCAGAATAACTGACATTAGAAGGACTCACAGTGACAAGTATTGGTGAGAAATGAGGCAACTGGAACTCCCAAACATGGCCAGTGGAAGTAGAAATCAGTACAGAGTTTGGAAAACTGTTTGGCAACATCTTCTAAAGCTAAATATGTCAATATGCAGTAATTCTGCTCCTGGGTCATACTCAAGTAAGGGTATAGACCCACAAAAAGACAAGTATGAGAATGTTTATAACAGTCTTACTGATAATGGTCCAAACCTGGAAAACAGTCATATGACCTTCAACCATAGAATATGAAATATATTTTGAGAGAGTCAAACAGTGAAACATGCAGAGCAACACGAAAAAGAATAAACAGCGTGGGTAAACCTTACAGATGCAATTACTAGATGAAAGGATTTAGAAAAAAACAGAACACTGTATATAATTGCATTTGTATAAAGAATAAAAAGAGCAAAGTGAGAGAAGTGAGAATTGTATTTAGCCTGAGAAAGGCACTATTAACTCCAAAAAGGTACATTGGACCCTTATGGGGTGCTACACATCGGAACCTGCATTGGGTATTGACACACATGCCTGTGTATTTATATTATATGTTACTCAAAAAAAATGATTGAAAAGTAGCAGGGGGGATATATAGCCCATTATTTCCAGTGCATAGAGAAATTTTTTTATGGCGAAGTATACTATCGACTTATTAGAATCCACCTCTCTTTCAACATATTAAATTTCTTCAGGAAGTATTTTGACCCATCTTGTGCCTTTTCCTCTGGTTTGAGACCCTTTGCACTTACAACTTCGAATGTCTACAGAGCACCAGAGATGGGATATTATCCTTGGTTCCCTCTGAGCCCTCTGTGAATGGTTGTGCAAGAACCAAAATCCACCACTGTCCTCAGTGGCTTCTGCTGGTGCCCGCACTACAAATTCACAGCCCAGGGATACCTTTACTGCTGTCATGTTCAGGAAACCATTGTAGCCATCACATCATGAACAATTTTTAAAAAGGTAATGTAAGAATTATTTTTAAATATTGTCCAATTATCCATAGTAACAGTCCTTCTCAGATATGTGGTATCATTAAAATGTGATTTATGAAACTTTATAGATTAAAAAAAAGTCACAAGATGTCTTTTCATTTTCTTTCATTAGAGGCAACTGGGCCTTGAAATTTGTAAGTAAGAAAATAGAGGCTGGCTTAGGGAAGTTAACAAAAAGTGTGGCTGGTAGAATAGATAACCTACATTTTCTGTGTAGTCAACAGAGTAATTTCTTTATGAGACTGTTTAAAGGAGCTCTAGATTCATTCAAAAGTCTGTCTTCATTTCCTCATCCTTTTTATTTTTAAGTGCTTAAAAAAAATAAAGTGCTCAATATATATGTAAGACAGAACGATAAAAGTGGTCAGTTGTTGCCCATTGCCAGTTGGCAAAGTATGAACAATTACTGTTGCATCTGAAATTTATCTGAAACAAAGATATAAAATCTGTGGTTTTTCTAGAATGATATATTAACAAGTTGATATAAAATACACAGCATCATTTTAAAAATAATAAAACCAGTGCAATCAGTTATCTGCAGGAAAAAAAGGTGGATATAAGCAAACTCTAACCTTTTCTTTATATACACTAGTTCTCCTTTATCGTGGTTTTTAAATTCCAAAGTTTTGGTTGCCTGTGGTAAGCCACAGTCCAAAATTATTAAATGGAAAATTCTATAAATTACTCATGTTTTAAATTGCATGTTCTGAGTAATATGATAAAATCCCACAATGTCACACTTGGCCCTGACTTGGATGGTAATTGTTCCTGTGCTGAATGTGTCCACCCTATATCTGCTCCCCACCCATATTCACTTAATACCTGTCAGTTATCTGGTCAAAAACTATCAAGGTATCATTGTGCAGTCAGATATTTTGAGAGCGAGAGAAAGACTATATATAATTTATTGGACTGTACAGTTATAACGGTTCTATTGCTAGTTATTGTTAATCTCTTAATATGTCTAATGTATAAAGTAAACATTATCATAGGTATATATGTAGAGGAAAAATGCAGTAGATTTTGGTACTACCCATGGTTTTTGGCACCTACCTGGAAATCTTAGAATGTAACTCTTACAGGTAAAAACAGACTACTATAGATGGATTTATTTTTTGATGCCGTCTTCAAAAAATACAATGTGTAACATACAGAAGAATTGTTTGAAAGGATTACAATGCAGCAATAAAAAGACAAATAGCCAATTTAAACACTGATAATGAATTTGAATACATCTGATCAAAGAAAATACATAAGTAACTAATAAACACATGAAAAGATGTCCAACATCTTTGTTTACCAGGGAAATGCAAGTCAAAACCATAATGAGATACCACTTCACTCTGCCCAATATATGTACCCCAAAGGCAGACAAAACAAATATCAGCAAAGTTGGGCACAAATCCGAACCATGGTATAGTGCTGACGGGATCGTACATGGTACAGCCACTATGGAAAATAGACTGTCAGTTCTTCAGGGCATTAACATAGAGTTACTTTATGGCCCAAAGAAAAAACAAATGCCCACACAAAAACTTGACAATATTCAAATCAGGGTATTCATAGTAATAAGAGTAGAAACAACCCAAATGTCTATTGACTGATAGGTAAATGTAATGTGGTATATCCATACAATGGAGTATTATTCATCCAAAAAAGGGAATAAAATACTGATCTATGATACAACATAGATGATACTTGAAAATATTATTCTAAGTGGAAGAAGTCAGACATAAAAGGCCACATATTATGTGAATTGATCTATGTGAATACCCACATTGTGAAAACCCACAAAATTATGAAGTAGTTTAATAGTTACTAGGGACCATGGAGGAACAGAGAATAGGGAGTGGCTACTATTCAGATCCTTTTTATGGTAATGAAGTATTCCAGACTTATCATGGTAATAGCTCCATAACTGTGAATACATTAAGAATCATCAAATAAGCTGGGCATGGTGGTGCACTCCTGTAATCCCAGCACTTGGGAGGCTGAGGCAGGAGGATCGTTTGCAAGTTCAAGACCATCCTGGGCTACAAAGTGAGCTCAAGGCCAGCCTGAACTGCATAGTGAGACCCTGTCTCAAAAAGATTTTAAAAAAAAGAAGAATCATCAAATAATATTAAAAGGATGAATTTTATAGCTTGTGAATTATGTCTCAAATTTTAAAAAACAATCAAAGGATGCTAGGGTTGTAACTTAATAATAAAGGGCATGTGTTAGATCCCTAGCACCAAAATCAAAACAACCAACAGATTTTAAAATATTAAGCTGACTTAAAGAAATATAGGAAAATAAATCTAGGTTTCAGATTAGTACACTAAGGTACATATTATATGTTAGCAGAGGGCTTTTATTTGGTTTGGTATTTTTAGTCATTAGAGAAAAAAGGTAGTAAGTGAGAGACAAGATTCTTGGTGTCCACAACATGAAGGCTGCTTCATTTTCCAGAAGAATTACAGATTTTTCTGATACTGATGTTTGCAAAGAATGTTTCCCATGTGCCTTCATAAAGAGAGTATGGGAGATGTCACTTAGGATGTCCTTGACATTTTTGTTGCTCCTTTTTTAGGACTTAGTTTCATGTACTTAAAATCTCATTCTAAGTTTTCCAAATTGGAATAAAAAGGGCATAGAAAAGCAAGGTAATCTTTATGGCATAGACACCAAAAGAAACAATGATGGACATGAAATTGAAGAGGACAATCAAGATGGCAGACCATCCTCACTCCATTTCAAATTTTATAATTTGAAAGCCTTCTCTTTCTAACACTGCCTTTACTGGTATCATCTCAATTTCTAGTTATTTGACTTTCCTTTTTAAAGTAAAAAACCACCTGTGTATTTCTCTTGCTAACATTTTCTCTTTAACATATTGTAATGGCACAGACCCAAAGTGTACTATTAGTGTTCTTAAATAACCTACTTCACATGTCAAGATAGTACAAAGAGGCATATGGGAACTTCCTGAGGTTAAAGTAGTCTTGATTTAGGTAGTGGTTAAATTTTTAAGTTGAATTATTCTATGTCTGTTACCATACATTATTTTTACTTATTTAACCTCATATATATGTGGCCATACAGTCTGTGATATTTTGAGTCTGGCCTCTTTCATTCACCATTATGTCTGCAGAATTTTTCCACATTGCTGCAAGTATCAGTGGTATTCCATGTTATAGTATCTAGTTCTCACTTGAATGGGAACATGTTTTATTTTTAGTTATTATGAATGAAGTTATGAACATCTTTGTACTTGTTTTGGGGGAGACATGAGCACTTGTTTCTCTTTGTTATACACCTGTGAGTAGAATTACTCAGTAGTAGAGCATACATGTTCAGTGTTAATAAAAAATAGTTTTCCAAGGTGGTGGTCTCCTCACCATCTTCCATTTCATCAACAGCATATAAGAATTCCACTTGTTCCACGTTCTTGCCAAACCTTGATATTTCTGTCTTTTTTTAATTTTAGACATTTCACTGGGTATGAAGTGCCATATCTTTGAGGTTTTAATTTGCATTTTCCTCATGACTAATGATATCAAATTTCTTTTTAGTTTCATGAAAACTATTGTTAGAAAATCTGAAACAAAATTATGCATAATTTGATCTCATATTTTAAAAACACAAACCTTGGAAAATACAGCTCAGAAAAAAATTTTCTTTTTTTTTTTGGTTCCAGAAATCAAACACAACCTCGCGCTTACCAGGCAGACACTGTGCCGTTGAGCTATATCCCTGGCCCCAATTCAGAATATTAAAAGCTATTGCTATGTTCCTTTTCTGAGCTTATCCACATTTTATTTTATTGTTTAACCATCTGCATGTTTGTTAGTTGTGTGATAAGAAGAGAAACAGTCTTTTAAAAGGGGTTAACAGATTAATCTGAGGTAGGGCTACAGTTTTTTTAATCTTCCAACACTTTAACATTAATTCTTGATTGCTTTAGATGAAAATGGCTAAGAAAATTTTTACCAGTACTGTTTTTACAGTTGATGATGATAAAGCCCACTCCTATACACTTAGACATCTTGGCATATGAGTACGCCTGTATTAGTCTGTTTTGTTACTAAAATGAAATATCTGAGACTGGGCACTTTATAAAGAGGTTTACTTAACTCATAGTTCTGGGGGTTCAGGAGCAGGCCACCCCCACTGGCTCAGCTCCTGTGAAAACCTCATGGAAGATGCCATCATGATAGCATTGCATATGAGAGAAGGAACTCGTGGCAAGAAAGGAAGCCAACACAAAGGGAGGGACCAGTCTTGCTCTTTTATAACAGTCGTCTCAGGAACTAACCAGAGTCCTTTAAGAACTCTAGTAATTCATTCTTTAAGGGCAGCACCCCTAGTGACCTAACTAACTCCCAGTAGGTCCCGCCACCTTTCACATCACCTTACCAGGAACCAAGCTTCCAGTACATGAACCCTTGGAAGATATTTTCAAACCATATTCAAGCCACTGCAGCATACACATATACATCAGGGTAAAAAGACTATGACCAGGAAGCAGCAGGCTTCAGCCTATGTACCAAATCTGGCCCATTGCATGTTTCAGCAATAAAACTTTATTGAACCACAGCCACATGCATTCATTTACATGCTATCTAGTGGTTCCTTTCTGCTCTAACAATAGAGCTGGGTAGTTGTGATAGAGCTATATGACATGGAAAGCCTTTATTCTCTTGCCCTTTCCAGAAAAAGTTTGCCAATCTCTGCCATAATCTATTTGGCATATTTTAATTTTCTATTTTAATTCGAACACTGATTATGAGAATTCAGTCCCACGCTAAACACATGCACACTGTAACTACAACTTTCCTTTCTGTCTAGTTCATAAAAGCTACTTGAGTGGTTTTGTGCCTTATGTTTATATCCCGGTAACCCAAGAGAGACTTCTGATTTCAACTTTGGAATGAAAATTTATAGGTTAATCCTCTCCCAGGCCCACTCCAAAATCCAGTCATTTTGGGTGCTGAAAAAAAGTTATATCTAGATACAGTGCAGCTAATTATAAAATCAAGTCACATTTAAAAACATAGACAGATGAGAACTTAGATATCCAAGGAGAATAACTTTCTTAGAGAAAACAAGTAGTGACTGTGAACAGATAAGCTTGATTTTTCTCATCCAGAAATTGACTCTGAAAGCAATTCTACAAGAAGAGAAAAAGGTTGCAAGCAGTGGCACTGGAAGTAGAACAGGAAAATCCCAGGATGACTCTTTTTTTTTGTTTGTTTTTGGTCTAAATGCCCATATATTATATAAAATGTCACTCATTTATGGCCAGCTAACATGCACAGTGAAATGCTTTAGCAGTTACATTAAGCTGATGGCAAACTTACTATCCTTCATTGATGCCTTTGACAAATGATTAAAAGTCATTCAGAACAAGCACACTTAAGTATATTAGCAGAGTGTGCTGGCCCATTTTAAAGATAGATCCCAAGACAGAAAAATGATTACTGCTTCAATTTTGCCCCCTGTAATACAAAGATGATTGTTATCCTTCCCACATCTCAAGGAGTTTGTGAGAGCAAATACCAGGTGTAATCACACAACTGTGAAAGTGCTTTAACAAACCAAAATCCTTTAGAAACAAAAGATAATTGTGGTGTGTTTTATGGATACAAAGACAGCAGAGCAACCTTTGTGTTGGACTCTACACTGCGAACAGGAAGATAGGGAATAGTTTTCCTTCTGACATTCACAGTACCTACAGTTCCCTATCTGGATGATACAGAGCCCATCTCCAGTGAAGAAATAAATGCTGTGCTTATTCTTGTCACAGTAGAACTTCCTTGGCCTACTTAGCATCCAGACTTTGCTAATCTAAAAGATACAACCGTCTTTCTGAGACTTCTTTCCTAGATCTAATCATATGAAAGTAGGGGGTGCATCCAGAATTACCTCCCATCCAAACTGAGGGGTTCCTGTATCAAGAGTGTGTCGACATGCAAACTTTGCTGCTGCAAAGAGCTGTCAGCTGCCTCTGAGCGATTCCTGGTGCTCTGACAGTTTGGAGATGTATGAAAAATGAGAAATGAGAATGTTGGAGTTTTATTTCTGCTGTACAGTAATTCATTAATAAAATGGAGAAAAGTTCTGTGTAATAGGCATAAATATACCCATCTTAGTCTAATGTCATTGCAGTCTGTTATAAAGCACTACCCTGGAAATCCATAATGTAGGACCCAAGGGCTACATATGCTATTAGCCAATAGGGTTATTATGTGCAAGTCATTGAAGTTCTGTGCTTGCTACATGTCTACAAAACAAGCCTATCGAGGCAGTCATTGGTAAGATCCAACTTAAGACCTCGAACTGAGACAATAGACTTTAACATCCCTTTAATTAGAGTCAGTAAAATCTCTTCATTGAAAATTATATTTGCTTCCAGGACATAATTACAGTGAAACTTAATTCATACTGTGCTGTGCCCCTAATAAAGTAGACAGGGAGTTGTTAAGTGGTTTTTGAACATAACGATGTGCCAAGACTGACTTTTCTCTCTGCTATTTTCTCACATGTTACCTTTTCATGTGGGGATCTCTGAACATTTTTGTCATGGCATGCTCTAAAGGAGCATCCCTGGTTTGGATATGAAATGCCAGAGACACAAAGAAGTCGTTATTTTGCCCAAGGGGTTAAAAAATATTTGAAGCAAAAATGATCAAGAGAAATACCTGTATGCTTGGTGTGGGAGATAATTAAAGTAATAATTATGCACTTAATGTTTTCTAGGGATTCTAGCATGAACATGTAGGTTTGAAAATCCATCTGAAGATATGTGCTTCCTCTGTCCCTGACCAATTGACTATAGTTGGGAATAAAGAAGCTAAGAGAATGGGTCTAACAGAGAGTAGGGCATATTTCCTGAGCAGGTGACAATATACACCCATCACCACTACCCCAAGCCCCAGGGGAAGGATCAGGTTGGTTGGTCTCTAAGGAGTGGCTCCCAGTAAATACTGGATGAGGAACAGATGAATGGGTCGTAAGAATCCAATTTAAATGTTCTCCAGTTTTGTGATGTTGTCTAGAAAGGTCTGATAATCACTAGGGCTCCTATTTTACACATGGAAATATTTGAGTTGGTCACAAATTTTCTCAGAAAGTTAGTGAATAAACATGTGCTTGGACTGTATCAAGAATATCACTGATTTCCTATAAATGCTGCCCACATAATGAGAAGCATTATCTCTTTATAAAAGAGTGGCAAGGGGTCAGCCCAGGGAAGTGGTTCTTTGCTGTTGCTTCTATTTGATTTGTGGCTTATTGGGATGTGAACCAAATTTTTGTAAGTAAGCAGAGTTTTTTCACCTATGTAGAGTGATCAGTATTTCAAGGAGGCATGGATTAAGTTTTCTGCACAGTGAGTGAGTGAAATGGTAACTGTCTCCTGGCAGTTCAACCTTGGCAGATATCCTGTGAGACAAACAAGGGAGACAGTGAAATCCCTATTTAAAGACTCAGGAATTCCAGATTTATAGAACTAAAATGACTTGACCAACAATGGTGGCTCCTAAGTGCTTATGCCATAAATAGTACCCGGCTATCCTGATTCTAAAGGGAGTTGTTTTATTGTTTCAGCATTCATCTTCTGTTCCTCCGAAAGCATTTTCACCAAATGAACTTAAAAAACAAACAAACAAACATGTGCAGTTTAGCAGCCGGTAGAAGTCAGGGGCCCTGTCCACCCCATACAGTTTATGTGGCTCCCTCAGAAAAATCTTCACAAATACTTCAAAAATCATGAAGCCTGACCTGGGGGTGCACACCTGTAATCTGGCTACTTGAGAGGCTGAGCTGGGAAGATCACAGGTTTGAGCCCAGCTTGGAAAATTTAGCAAGACCCTGTAGGGCTGAGGATGTAGCTCAATGGAGAGCATTTGCCTAGCATGTGCAAGGCACTGGATCTATCTGATCCCCAATATGAGAGAGAGAGAGAGAGAGAGAGAGAGAGAGAGAGAGAGAGAGAGAGATGTTTTACCTATCACTTCCTCATAAATAAAAAATTGGCCCTTACTGACACTTTCAGAATTATAAGGGGGAGGGGAATCGCAACAAAACTTCTGCAGTGATTTTTGTAAACTTTTTTCTCCTGCACAGAACATATGAGTAACATTGCATATGTTTTCTAAAAATGGGTCATTTTTTTAGGAAAAAAAAAACTTTCATTGTCATTCCTATATAAAGCTCAATTTAAAAATGCCCTCTTAAAATGTCACAGCGTTATGTCCTATGGGCGATGCCTAAGGCAGATCCACACAGAATTTTCTGTGGGCTTCGTTGTTTTGCCCTCAATACAGAGTGGGTCACTCATGGCAGCTAGAAGGAATTCTGTTTAAAAAGTGAAAGCAGTTCTTGAAGTATCTGAAATGCATTTTGAAATTGGAACTAAATGGAACAGAGCCTTCCACCCCACACAGTGCGTGGCTGATACAAACACACACCTCCGAGGAGTCTGAGTGGGTAGCCACCTGACAGCTCTAATGCACTCTGAGAGACGTGCAACCAAATCATGGTGACCTACTTTTGTTACCACGGCACCCAGCATAAATGTTAATTTTAAACTACTTAAAAAATCAGATTGAACAAAAAGTACTTTTTAAAGTCAAGGTCAAGGTGTTGGCCAGAAAAATAAGATCTAAAGGATAATTTAATCAGAGTCCTTCTCCAGAAAGACTTGGGGTTAGATTTGAAAAGCACCAGCAGCTCTGCTGTTACCATCTTCTCCATCTTGATTGGAATAGAGATGCGACTTCTAAGTAATTTAGCACAACCCTTTCGTATCTTATAAAGGCTTAAGGACTTAAACCACAGGCTAACAAGCACCTTCAAAGGAAGTCAGCCTTCTTGGCCTTTCTTTTTTGCTCTGCTTCTTTCTTTCTCTATTTCTCTGTACATTTTCTTTTTATGACTTTTGGCAATCAAATCAGAAATTATACTTTATGTGGAAATTTTCAGTTTCTTTCAAAACATCATAAAGTATTCAGAAAGTCCATACACTTGTGGTGTTAAATAAACTGGGGAGAATAATAGAACACTCCCGATCTTTCTGTCATGAAAGGAAAATTCCCAGGATGCTCTCTATCTTTTAGATAAAGACTAGATAAGCAAAAGTCAAGCCTGGTGTCAGTCCAGGGGAAAAGGCAGAGGAAGGATGGAGCCAAAGAAGCTGATAGGGAAGAGTGGAGAGAGGATGCAGGTAGGACTAAGGATAGACACTTAGCTGTCACCAAATAGCCCCTGTCTCTGGTTCTCAAAGACAAACTCCTAGATATCAGAAAATGTACTTCCATTGTCTTCCTAGACTCCTCAGCACAGTTTCTGGCTCAGGCCTTCATGACTTCACTCATTTCTTTACGTATTTCCTTTGTACTTTCTACTTACTCTTTCAACAACGGTATGTAATGTGTCTACCATATACCAGATGCTGTTTTAGCTGGGAGTTAAGGTTGAAAGAGTCTGAAGTCATGGAGCTCGTAGTCAGGGCAGGGGAGAGTACAAACCAATGTTGAGTAAAAAGCAATTTCATATAATTCATAAGGTGCCCTTCACTGCTTAAAACTGTGCTGTACATTATGGTAGCCACATGGAATATAAAGCAAATATAAAGCAGATAATTGTAGGGCTGATGGATCAGAGTAGTCATGGAAGGTTTGTCAGGTAAACTACCATTTGAACAGAGACCTAAAGGAGGTGAGCCAGGAAGATTTTAGAAAAGTGTGCTCCAGGTAGACATACAGAAAGTTGCAAGAGTGCTATGGGCTGGAGGTAAACTGGTAAACACATCAGACACAGTCATGGCTTATGCTCTTGGCATTTTGATCCTGTAGGGAAGATAGATCCTAAATTAGGAAACAAAGAAATGCAGACATAGTTGAAGGTCAAGCTATAGTAGAGAATAAAGAAGGGACTTAGAATTGGCTTACAGAAGAAGACCTCTATGAGGAAGGGCAACATGTGAGAGGGAGCAGCCTCTGCAGGCAATGGAATGGCACAGGAGAAGGTCCCAAGGCTGGAGTGAGTCTGGAATCTTCTGGAAACCTAAATAACAGAAGATGCTGGCACTAGGACATGATGATGGAGGGAAGAAGGGAGAGGAAGTCAGTACTCATGTAGTCCACTTTGATTTTATTCTCACCGTAATACAGTGCCATGGATCAGGGATCAACACTGAACAACATGATCATATTTGCAGTGTGAAAATACTGATTTCTCAGTCACTGTGTGAAGAGTAGACTGGCGAAGGGGCTGGGAATGAAAGTTGGTTGATCCTGAAGAAGAGCAGGCAAGAGCTGATGATGGTTTAGACAAAGGCAGTAGCCATGGAGATAAAAGGATATGAAGAATTAAGTTAAAAATGAAGACATATTAGTGGATTTTGATAAATCAGAGATAACCATCATGACATAGCACATAAAAGGCACATTGAGGCTTCTGGGTGGGCAGGGTAGATGAGTGGATGGGTGGGTAGAAGATGGGTGGGTGACTACTTATTCTGGGGTCCTTGGTGTAATTTCAGCAATCTGATCTCAAAATTTAATGACAACAGGGTGATATCTAAGATGGTATTTGCAGGTGGTGCTCTTCCTGTGGGTCATTAGTTTCCATATCTTCATCATAATGTTATCGATAGAGTTCAGCTGGTGAAGATATACATTGTTGACCTGTGCTTTTGCCAGAAAAGCCTATTGGTGGTTAAGCACACAATCAGGAAGGGTGTGTATGCGTGTGCACGCATGTGTGTGTGTGTGATTATTCTCATATTATTCAGAGCCAGTGGAAGGAATAATTGTTGCTTAGTGCAGTACTTTTCAAATGGACAATACACATCACTGATCTGGGGATCTCAATAAAATGCAGACTTTGCTTTAGTGAGATTGGAATGGGGCTCAAAATTCTAGATTTTTAACAAGCTCCCACCTCACGCTGATGCTTCCAATCCATAAGCTTCTCTTCGAGCAGCAAGACCTTAGAGCAGCGATCAGCACATGGCTACACTGCAAGTATTTTCAGCTTCACAGACCATATGGTCTGTGTCATAGCTGTTCAACTCTTTCATTGTAGCATAAAAACAGCCAAAGACACTACCTAAAGGAAAGGATATGGCTGTGTTCCAGCAAAACTTTATTATAAAATCAGGCAGCAGGCCAGTGCACAGAGCTGAACCTTGCCTTAGAGAGTGGAGATCAAGGACCAGCGAGAAAACATTAAAGGTAGGCCAAGTAAAGATGAAGGGAGGTGCAGAGCAATAGGAGTAGGAAAATGAGAAAAGATGGAAGGAGAAGAGACATTTAGGAAGAAAAGTGGAAAGATGGGAAGAAAGAGGTGAGCCCCAGACAAAAAAGAGAAACCTCTGCAGTGCAATGGATGAGGCACACTGAGGCGGGCACAGCACGTGGCAGCCTGCAGGAAGTGCGTATAAGTGGACCGGTGGTCGCTTTGCAGCTCATGGGTGCTGTGAGGGGAGCCGCTGGAAGTCACCAGAAAACAGAATGAGGCAGCAGCCATAGGTGAGCAGAGCCTGTCTGCCAGGAGCTGAAGGGACAGGCAGCAAACACAGCAAGAGCCAACCTCCCTCGCCCGAGTACCTGCTAACTCCCTTCCCTGGGAAGTTTTGGGCGGGACATGGAAGAACAGGCAGTAAGGGCAAAAAGCACTCAGCAGAAGGCTGTGGAGCTCTCTGTCCAGTGCAAACTGATGTTCTCTTTTCCCATTCATTTCTTCCTCATCCAGTTATCGTGTATCTAAGGACAGGAATTTCATCTTTAAGGAAAAATTGCAGGGTCAAAAGTTGGAGTTTTAGCACAGAAAAATGTATCTTCCTACAGAGCAGAGAAAGGGAGCCACCCTCCCTCCCAGCTCAAATGTCCTCCTTTCCTTCTGGGCTCTTGAATCACAATCGGCTCAACACAGTACTTTTGCCATTTATCCATGTCAGCAATTTCAGACCTAGGCACCGCAGTTCCGAGTTCCTGCATCCACAGTCCCCAGGTCATGGGAAGGAAGTGGAGAGCCAGCTTCTGTAGAGGCCTGTGTCTGGTCAGGCCATGCCAGTTGTTTTTCATGGACTGCCTCAGCTTTTCCCTAGGACTGTCCTACGAGAGCAGTGCCACTCAGCCTCTTATAAAGTAGAGGACCCTAAAGCTTAGGGAAAGCAGATTTAGCTGGTCAGTGACAGAAATGATTTCTCTTTTTTTTTTTTTTTTTTTTTTTGGTATTGAGGATCGAATTCACAACCTCGCACTTGCTAGGCAGGCGCTGTGCTGCTGAGCTTTATCCCCGGCCCAGTGACAGAAATGATTTCCTCCAAGACATAGACGTCCAGTTGAGAACCTCCAATTTCTGCTCGACTAACCAGCTCTCCATGTTCTTGTTCTCTGTGGTATTTTCAGTGACCAAAATCTTGCCTCTCAGCCCTGTAGTATCACTTCTTTGTAAGTATAACTTCTTCCAGCGTTATTTCTTTGTAAGACAAAGGCACCTATGAGCCAGTAGCTAATGTAAACCTACTGATAGGCCCTGACTAACTTGATTTCCTCCTCAGGGAGGCAGAGCTGGGGAGATACTTAATTGAGAGGCACCAAGAACAGTAGGGAAAGGGCATTACATTTTTCAAGTAAACCTGTTCTCTTTAGGATAGAGGACAAGAAAGCTGGGCTTTAAAATTGATCAACTGTAGGTTCAACTCCAAACTCTCTGTGAACTGGAGTTTTCTCAAGTATAAAACAGGCCAAGCTGACCTCAGTAGTGTGTTAGGAGAAAATTAGCTTGTACGTGAAGTATTTAGTCCAGAACAAAAATGCAGGATACATAGGACACAAGATGACTCTGATACTCTTAGGTCTTAAGACAACAAGGGGTTTTGAGATTTTTCAGGGTAAATAGATGTTCTTAGCTTTCTATTGAGAAACCTAAATGTGATTATTTTCCTGAAGGAGTGAAAAGTAATGGTAGATGATTTTTCTTTGCCTCTTCAGAACTTAGAAAAAAACAACTCATTCTGTAAACTTCCAGAGAAACCTTTCCCCTCAGATTTCTTGCTGTTTGTTTCTTCACTTCACTCTCTTCTACTGAAAACATAAGGAGCACTGTTTTTGCTTTAGCAATAAGGCCTTCACAAAGCCAGGCGGAAGGCCTGTGACGAGGAGCTGCCCAAGCCGAGCCAGAATGTGCTTGCCAAACACTGATGTCTGACTAATTGGTAATGTCTGGGGAGTTGGCACCAGGCAAAAGGAAAGGATAAAGGCTGGTGAATGTTGAGGAAAGAAGACAGACAGACCTAAAGCCAAGCATGGAGATCCTGAAGGAAGGGCCTGGTCAACATGAGCGCAAGGAAGTTTATCCAAGTGTTGTGAAATGGCCAGGGAAGCCCTGAAGGACAGTGTGCCCAGACTCCCGGCACCCACTTCTGCTGTGGTGCATTATGGGAGTCTCGAGGCAGGAATACAAGCACGGTCCTGGGTGCATTCTCCTGAGGCCAGACAGCTCGAGACCCAATTTGCAGTAGACTAGCGGCACTAACCCAGGTGGTGGGTCAGTAGCGGGGACTCCAGTGCCAGCCCACCTCTGGTTCACATGTTTAGTTTTCTCTGGAGGAAGAATAGGGTGCATGTGGTGGGGTGGGGGTGTCCATCCTGCATTGTGGTTCGGTGCTGGCCCCTCCCCCATCATATATGAGCCCATCATGTGGAACCTCAGAATGACCCCTTCCTTCCTCTGAAGAGGGGCTAGGTCAATGTGAACCTACCAGTTTCCTCTCCAGGAGGCTTTCTCCTCACCCACAGAAGGTAGACTTCAGGAAGAGAAAGACTCCCAACGTTTGCCTGTCTCCTGTGCAGCACTATACACAGACGAACCAAACGTGTCCACTTGCAAAAACAGTTGTCCTTAAAATAGAAACCAAAAACACCTCTCTTACTACAAAGCTTTCTATGAACCTGATCTAATCTTTTCAAGTTAGAAGTTTTTGTCTTTCACATTGTTCAGTCACATTCTCTCAGACTTTCTCTTGGTTGGAGTGCACCCCTCAAAGAAATCCAGATGTGATTCTTTCTTGCTACAGTTTGATCAGTGAAACAATGAGATGAGAAGTGATTGGAATATTATTCTCAGGTGGTTGGGCAGCAAACAGATGTCACAGCTCTGAAAAATGATTCAGCATAATTTGGTAAATTAAAAGATGGCCCTACCTAGCAACCCCCCAAAAGTGTCAATAGATAGAGATCTCCTAAGTGTGGGTATGTGTTTCGTGTGTGTATATTCTTGAAAAATATGTATAAGAATGTTCTGAGCAACACTATTCAAAGTAGCAAACACTAGGAACAACTCAAATTTCAACAGGAGTAGGGCGTGTCCTGCACAGCACTGAAATACAGTAAAGACATTGTGTAGGAGAAGACATGGATGAATCCTGGGTTCATCCTCACATCAGTTAGCTCACAGAAAAATGTCTATGTTTTCATTTCATAAATTTCAAAACATGTAAAACAGCCTTCTCTTTGGGGATGCAATTAAAAACGAAACCAAGGAAATGATAAGCACAGAATTTAGAATAGCGTTACTTTTGAAGAATGAGGAGACAGGAGGGAATTTAGGGGGCCACACCCAGAGAACATCAAAGGAAAGCAAGACGTACTCTTGTCTTCAAAGTGCTGGCACTACTCCATATCTGATAGTGGTGGTGGGGCTGGGAATGAAGCTCAGACACGAGTGCCTCCCTGGCAAACACAAGGTCCTGAGTTCTATTCCCGATATTAAAAAAGAAGAAGAAGAAAAAACCGATTATGATGGTATTTCCATGACTGCATGTATTTGTCACAACTCATAGACTGAATGTCCACAGGGTTAATTTTATGAGAAAATTATAGCTCAATGGAAAAAAATCCTTTGTTAAAGTGAATAGTAGACATATAGGTGTTCTCATTATATTGTGATTTTTAAATACATTATATATAATTTTACTCTTTATCTACTTAAAAAAAACCACCACATTATTTTAGAACCTCAGTGGTATCCCATTTTCTTCAGTTTGAAATCTGACCATTAATACGGCCTCCCTCACCCTGAGCCACCTGATATGCCAAAGCTGCCTCTGCTTTTACCGCTATGGGCTGACCTTGCTGTGTCTGGTTATCCACAATTCTCTCCGTGTCTCACTGGTCTGAAAATCACCCGAGTGTTATCCAGCACACAGTTTGACACATAATACCAGTTTAGCAAAAATTTGTGCAGTTTTGTTGAGATATGCAGGCATCCCCATTTAATTCTGTAGGAGGAAAAATAATGGAAAGAAATGGGTAGACAGGAAAGAGTATGCATGATGCTAATTACCTCAAACTTGCCGGGTTTGCAGTTCGTATGGTTTATTAGATTCCTATTACTATGGTAACAAATTACCACAAATTTAGTGATTTGAACCAACACGAGCTTATTATTTTATAGATCTGGAGATCTGAAATTGAAAATGGGGCTCATTGAGTTTCCCTAAGTCGGCAGGGCTGCATTCCTCTCTGGAGGCTCTAGTGGGAAATCCATTGCAGCCCCAGAAGCTGAGGGATTCACTGATGTCCCGTTTCCCTCTTCAGAGCCTGGACTTGTGGTCATTTTCCATTTTGAGTGACTACAATGGCCTATCGAGTCTTTCTCACATTTTACCCCTCAAATTCAAACTCTTCTGCCTCTCTTTTCCACATTCCAAGGACTCTTGTGATTTCACTAGGCCCGCTTGGATTATCCAGAGTACTCTTATTTTAAGAGCAACTGATTAGCAACCTCATTCCATCTGCAACCTTAACTCTTCCTTTCCAGGTAACATAACATAATCACATGTACAAGGATTGGGATGTAGACATCTTAAATTTACTCCTGCCTTTGATAAAGAACTAATAAAATTACCATAGAAATTTAAGATGATTGAGAGCGTGGAGCTAAGGTCACCTCCTGGTTTTAGGCTCACATTGGACTTATGTCTTAGTTTGTTCTCCCCAGATGCAGACTGTTAAAGATTTGAGTGCATTTAGCTTTTGTTCCATTTGTTTAGCATAATCTCTGGAAGCACTGGTGTGGAAGAGGAGAATAAGGCAGTAAAGACAGCTAATAAAGATTGTGTTTTTAAGGTACTCGCTCTGTGCAGGTGGGACTTAACCTGGACACCTGTGAGAGGCAGGGAAAATAGCCTCAGTGCTATCCCCTCAAGTGCTGGTTGCAGGCTTTTCAAGGAAGAACTGCATTTTAGGACCTGTGGACCCATGGAACTCCAGGGATAAAGAAAGTTCTCAGAAAAGAGATACAGTGCCAACATTGGCAGCTGGCAGTCAGGTCAGAATATACTGAAAAAGTAAAGACTGAGGAGAGAAAGAAATAGATGAGTGAATGGACAGATGGACAGATAGGTGGTCAAGATATATGGCACCAACATTTATTACAACTTGTTTTAGAATTTGGAAATCCTGGTGTAGGAACTGAATGGTCCTTTAGTGACAGTCAGGGAATGTTCCAGCAGTTTTCTGAGGATCTATAGTGGTGTCTGGAGGGTCTTTGTGAGATAGTTTCACCCCACCCCATCCCCACATCAGCTAGGAGTCCAGTTTTCTGTTTTATATGGTGATAGATTTTGTCTGAGGAAAAGGAAAGAAGCAGACACTTTTTAAAAAAGTAAAAATCACTTTCTCAGACTACAAATTAAAAAAATTGTGTGTCAGGAGTCTTTTCTACCAGGTAGGAATGGGGGCAGGGTGGGGCAAAGAAGAGCTCCATTTAATTTCCCTCAGGCTTTTTGCTGAAGGGACAAGAACAGAAATCTGGATTTAGTTTTGTTAGTACACATAATATTTCCACTGGAAAAATGTAAAAAGCTACATTGTTCAGGATCCTTGAACCTATTGGTTTCAATACAGGCTTGAAAGGTGGGGGTGGGGAGGGGAGATTTTGAACTGTTTAGTGTTAATGAAATGTTTAAGGCTGAAATAATGGTGCTATACAGCTCTTGACATGATTTATTCTATTTGTGTCAATTTGCCTGAAGTATATGATGTTGTGGCATTGCACAGAGGGAGGGCTGCAAAGGGCTCTTACCGACTCATGGATTATAATTTACATCTAGAAAGTCTACGCATTCCGTAATTATGGTGTGCTATGAATTAGTAGAGTAATATTGAATATCCCTAAACCCCTTATTATGGCTTCTCACTTGAAATATGTTTTCAATATACATTTATTCAGCAGTGCTTAAACATGGCAAGTCATAAACACATGCTTTTTAAATCATGTGGCTACATTTTCTTCCTGCTTAAATATAAGATCAGATGTTATTAACAGCGGGGTAGGGGGGCAGAAATGAGAGGGAGTGGAGTGGCTAAAAAACAAATAGTATTTTTTATTTTAAAAGAAATTTCTCCTATTAATGATACTGTATCCTCAAAGCAAAAGAGAGAAAAGTATTTTAGAGGGCCATACTAGTTTCTGTAGTGGTGATTGACTGATTTTTGGTAGCACTTTACCTCCTAAGAGCCATGCATGTTTGAAAGCTGCTGTATATTATGTGAAAATACTTGACCCACTGATTTGGTTAGCAAATAGTCCCTGGCGAACATTCAAGAAGAAGAGCTGCAGATCCAGCTTTCAGATTATTAAGAACCTGTTCGGAAGGGCAGGAACCCCAAAGAGGCTTCCTGTAACTGTCTCTGAAGTGAGAATTTAGCTTTTTTTTTTTTTATGGAACATGACCCAGACACTTAGCCGTAGTATTTGAGAAATCCTCCGAAGGAACTCAGTTGGGCGTTTTGCAAAGAAAGGTGTTGCTCTGCAAGATATTTAACGGTTCTTTGCCTTTGCATATCTACCACTCGCAAACCAGCTCCCCAGTCCTATGCTTGCAATTTCAGCACACCAACACTAGGTGGCAGTAATGAGGCCAAGCCAAACTTACATTACACACAGCTAATTTCCTTTGGTGTAGCTAATGAGTTGAAGGCATTAAAGAGTTAAAAGAGAATTCTTCATAAAAGAATAATACTTTCTAAAAATATTGCAGAGGATGTTTCCACTTTTAAAACTAGTGCCTTCATTATAAAGGTCAGATCACTGCAGACTAACAAGCTCTGGGTTATAAATATATTGAAAGTAATTATAATGGAATTTTATAGGGAAACCTATTGTTTCCTTATATAAGCTAGTATTATACTTTATTCCACAAATCATTAAGATCTAGCAAGTTCTAGATATGTGGGTATGTTTTATTAACCCTGAAAAAAATTCAAACCCCAAAAATAAATGTATTACTCTCAAGAAATATTGGAATATAGGAAGATTATAATAGTACTCAGTTCAATATAAAACATTAAGTTATTGGGTCACAATACCTGATGAGTCGCCTGGCATATGGCTTGTTACTTTAGAAGAGAAATAGCACCAGGGTAGTACCAGCATGTGGAATGCAGGGTAGTGTCAGATATGTTTGAGTGACTGGGAGGGGAAGTTGGCATCTTACCTGCTAGCAAATGAAGCAAGTGCTTACTATGTAAATGATACACTAGGTTTTGGTTTTTTACTTTCATTCTACCCAATCATTTGCAGGATTTATAGACTGATGAGACAAAAAGCAACTCATAGGACTCTATTAGACATTGTCAAATGAATGAAGAAAACCACCTACAAAGTTTAAACTAGAGGTGAAACTATCTGTATAAATAAGTTATATAACTAAGAGCATGCTTTAAAGGAATGTAAACTCCTGAGCAAAACTAAATGTCTTACTTCCTAACATTTGAACTCTGGTGAATTAATTTTTAATTCAACCTTGATTTTGCATCATGTTCTAGTGATACAGACTTCCAGACAAATTCTCAGAGCTGTTTTGAGGCTTCTGAGACCCTTCATGGAAGCGAAGTCCTTGTTCATATCTTCCGTGTGTGTTAGTTGAAACAATTTTATCATGTGCTCCTAGAAGAAACTCCAGATCATGTTTCACTCAATCCAGCTGTACTTTACTACAGAATCGTGAGCCCCATTTATTCAGTCATAACCAATCATAAGGAAGTTGAGAATATTGAGTGTAGACTGGAATCAGTCCATGTGAGTTGGAAACCTGGCCTCATTTGCTGACCATAAAACCTTCAGCAAATAATTAAGAACATTTGTAAAATTTGAATAATAATAGTACCTACTTTAAAGACAAGTTTTAATGGACATCTGTGTACAATGGTTAGGTGCTATGCACTAGCACACAGTAAATGCTCAATTCAGTAAATATTAATTTTATTATTAATAGATTTTAATTTACCTTATCTGAATCTGAGTTGTTTTCAAGGTTCCTAGGCTTTCTTTTTATTTTTCTTTTTCTTTTTCTTTCTTTCCTTTCTGTCTTTCTTTCTTTCTTTTTTTTTTTTTTTTCTTCTTTTTTCAGTGGTGGGATCAAAGCCAGGATTTCATGCATGCTAGGTAAGCACTCTTCACCAAGCTACATTCCCAGTCCATTATTTTGGAATGTATCGTAAAAACAGAGAAAGATCACTACTTCACAAATTTTGTGGGACTATCATATGTGTTTTTCTAACTCTTTCTGCTTTCCTCCTTCTATCAAGTATCTGAGTGTAGTCAGCTCCCCTGTCAGTGGTTTTACTGTCCTGTGGCGTAGGGTTTGCTGAGCACACCTGTTAGGACGCAGACTGTTGACAAAGTTCCTGTTTCTTTTCATAGAAAACTTTTAAAAACACATCTAACTTCATTTCAAGTTGTTTTGTTTATGCAAAAGCTTTTCAGCACCTAATATCTGATCACCTTTAATTAAAAAGACAGATACTAGTACACCGAAGACTCCAAAGCCACTCACAGCCACTGGGTTTGCAAACTCGAAGTTCCTGCTCCTGCTTCTGGGGTATCCGTTAGCTCCTTCAGTGTCTTCCTGCAGGATGACACAGTGGTGCCATGCAGAAATGTAAGCCATATTCTGTGTGTTTTCCAATAAAGTGAGAATGATCAAAATATTGGTGTGGCAATGAGAGAAACAAAATAAAGTAGATTGGATGTACTATATTTCTGTACAAAGGAATAGAGGGGAAAGTAGGTTTGGAATCTCCAATGGAGAGGCAAGAACAGAAGCTGGATTTTAATTCAGCTGTTAGCTAGACCAGCTGCACATCTATTAATTACTTAATTCCTAGGGCTTTGTGTCATTAGTTACAGAACCTGTTCCTCTATTTTTGTTTGTTTATCATTGCATGCTGATGAGTTCTGAATTAGATGCCTTTTGGTTGGAGTGATCACTTGCTTGGTGTGACATCCAAGAGGATAGTGTTATCTGTTTACAACGCAGCCTATCACAACCTCCTGGTTCCACCACTTGAACACAATCCAAATGGCTGGAGCCCCAGATGGCTATGAGACATTGGGCAAATGACATCTGTGTGCCTCAGTGTCCTTATCTTACAAATGGAGAGAATATGAATTCTTTCTTCATTAGGTTACTTTGCACAGAAGCATGCCAATGAGTGCTGAACAGAGTTAACCGTCTGTAAATGAGTCCCAAGGATTAGAGTTGATAGGGACACAAAAAAGTTTCTAATGTCATCCTAAGGACAAGAGCTGAAGCTAAGAGTAGTTAAGTGACTGAAGTCACAAAACTGTTTAGAAAGCCAGGCCTAGAAACCACAGTCTGCAGAGCTCTGGCCTAGAGCTAATAACATTGTCCATGCTAACTTCTCACTGTGATAAAGAATTTTAAGTGAAAATGGCTGAGAAGACTTACTAGGTTCAATTTCTTCAATGTTTAAACAGATATTAGATAATACCAATTCATTATAATCTCACAAGCTAGCTTATTGCAAAAACAAAATGGGATTGAGACATTTGGAGGAGGGAAAATGTTCTCCAGAGAACATAGTACAAAACTAGATAAGGTTTGTGGCTTGAAAAGAAAGATGCTTTGGGCTCTAGTAGATATGGGAAAATTAGTTTTTTACAGCTAAAAAAGTTAAACCACAGTGAAAAATGAAATGCAGATGTGTTGATGCTCTGAGCAAAATGTGACTAGGTTTTTCTGGAAGAAATAATCACAGAAATTCAGTTTAGGGAAATAAGGGGCAGGGTTTATGAGGTAAGTGGTGTGGAGTTCTTCATGGGAGTTTTACGAGCTGTTGAAAGGGGAAGAGCATCACCCTGAATTTTAGAGAATCTAGAAAAAGAAACTTGGGGAATTTTCCAGTGAAATTTTGGATTTCTTTTGGAAGGAAAGAAGCTTACTTTGTGTGAAACAAGATGGCGAATCTATTCAAAGAAATTGAGTAAGAGACAAAATTCCCAGAATCATGAGAAAAAACTAGTCAAAGGCTTCCTCTGGAGAGCACCCAGATCAAAAGGTTGACTCAAGGGTCTCTCTGCAAGATGCTGAGAAGGGCCTGCTGTGGTCGGAGGCTGGAGAGAGTGGTTTGGAGCCGAGTCAACAGAGGACCCCAAACCCACAGGGACGAAGGGAGTTGAAAGACTGGTTTGGCCTAGTGGAAGGGAAGGGAAATTGGTCAGGAGAGGCCTGCTGACAGGAAAGCAGCTGAAAACAAGAAGCATCTGGCAAGGTCCATTTAATGCTTTAAACTCATGCCAAGCTAATTGACTAATGTGAGCTTATGTTCTTGTAAAGTATTTCAACTGTATATAGTTCTTCCCCTGAGACTCCCTTACCCTGAAGTTCAAGATTGGGTGTATGTTTGAATAGGCCCTGAGTGAGCTGTACCACATAGGTATGTTCACACAAGTGCCATTTATTGATTATCCACTGCATTCCCTATACCGTGCACCATTGCCTTAGGCTTTTCACAATTGATTACCTAACATGGGAAGTAGATTATAATTCCCATGTTTTGAATGTGGTACTGAGGTTCCTGCAGGGCTGTTTGACTGTGGCCTCTTAATTGCTAACCCTACTTTGCCAAGTTGTGAACATGCATTTGGAGGGAAGGACTGCATGACTGAGTGTACATTTTTGCATCATTTGTTTGTTTGTTTGTTTTGTGGTACTAGGGATGGAATCCAAGACCTTGTGCATGCTAGACAATACTACTGAGCTACTGTATGTCTTCAGCCATACATTTTTTTTTTTTAATTTTGAGATAGGGTCTCTACGTTGCCTCAAACTTGTAAGTCTTCTGCTTCAGATTTTCAAGTAGCCGGGACTATGGGTGTGCACCAACATTCCTATCTCTGCACCTTCTTTTAAAAAGGAAGCCCCCTTTTGTAGGTCGAACACTGAATCATGACACCATTTGACTTCTGAAGGCATTCTTGAACACCTGGAGGGTATTCCTGCAGTCCACACAGCCAAAAGTGAAAGTTTTCACTGTAACAGAATGAAGGGTTTTGCTGTTTCACCACCACCCAGCTCTCTCCTCATCTGGCACCGCTACTCTCCTCCTAGAGAGCTTCTAAGATCTCAGTCTGCCTATTTTGTTTCAGCTTGTAAATCAGAAAATCTAGGTCAGTTTTTCCAAGGAGGAAGTGTTATTTTGTTAACTCTGTACTTCACAGAAACAAAGTCTCTTGTGTCCAGAGCTTTGCATTGTCTCTGGAAGTTTGCATATGGCTCTGAGTAATCAGTTAGATTTAAAATCAATGATAAAAACCTTCCTGTCTCTGTGTCCCTCTCTCCCCCCCCTTCTCTTTCTCCATCTCTGTCACTGTCTCTGTCTCTTCCAGCAACAAGTGTCTATATATTTTTCATTGTTGTATCAGATAATAAGTCAATTCAAACTTTCTGATGGTGAAAGGATTTCAAGTAAGATCGATTGCCAATGCTGTGTCACTGTCTGGAAATGTTGGAATCCACCTGATAGAATAGTCGAGACTTAGACTCATTTCATAATTGTGGAACTTCCTTACTATTCCTGAAATTTGACTCAGTAAATATCATTAAACCCATTTGGTTATCAAAAGAGAAAGGGAGCCTTTTGGATACTAAACATCAGTTTGAATTCTATTCTTCTCGTTGGAGTTTTAGTTGTCTTATAATTGTGATTTTTTAAAAAAAAAAGTTTCAACTTTATAGCAGTGCTATTTATGAAACTTAAGTATTTTAAGTAGAGCTACTCAAAATATGGCCCATGAGCCAGAGCTGTTACAAAAACAAATGAGATAGGGGCACAAGTCAAGAGTACACATTTTAAAACTTTTATCAACTGGTATCACTGCAACATTTTGTGTTTCTAATAGTTCATGTTGATTGCATTTTATAAAGTATTTACTCATGATAATAGAAATGAAAAAAAACCTGGTCCTTCATCACAGTAGTTTGAAAAACTGTTGTACAGCATCTGTCACCTCATTTATTGTCTCCTCGTTTTGAAAGGGACAAAGAGGATCATGTCTTTAGCCCCAGTTTATAGATAAACTCAGATTCAAAGAGATAAAAGCAAGGGCCAGGGATCTAGCTCAGTGGCCTAAGCGCCTGCCTGGCAAGTGCAAGGTAGTGAGTTCAGTCCCTGGTGCTGCAAAAAAATAAAAATAAAAATAAAAATAATAAAAATAGGTAAAAGCAGAAGTTACATTTTAGTTGCACTCAAAGCCAGCACTTCGCTAAGATAGCGTGCTCCTAGTCCCAGGCAAGTTAAAGCAAACTCATCTGTAAATGCTCTTGTCTAAACTGCTTTTTAAAGGAGCTAAGTGTGTACAACTAACCTTGCATGACCTCTGAACAGATGACATCTGATGACATTTGAGTTACCCCAATTTATAAAAACCCATTTATTCCTCATCAGACTGGCCTATTCCCTGTGCTTTCTAAAGCAATTTAGAGATCCTAACTGCATAGAAGCTTAAGGTTTGAAAGAGATCAGAGAGGGACCACACAGCCCCCTGGCACTGACCCTTCTAGTGGACAGCCTGGTATGCTGGGAAAAATGTACCACAGCAGGGATGATTAGGACGTTCCTCTTCATGCCGCACTCACCTCGGCTTCTCTAAATCTTGTCTGTTGGCCCTAGATCTACCTTCTCAAGATACCGAGAATTAGTCCCAGGGTTTGAGCACAGGCACCATGCCCCTCTGGTATCTTCCTTCTTTGCTAAGCCAGATTTCCCTAGTTTTTGGATATTTCCTGTGTTGTATGGCTTCAATAATGCCCCGGCCCCTATTTGACTTCCTGGCCACCCTCATTACATTCTATTTAGTCAGTGTTCATCCTGGAATTACGGAATTTCATTCACTGAACCTGGCATTCCAGAGGTGGTATGTCCAGAACAAAAGAAAACAATCATTTCCCTCAGTCCACATGCTATCTTTCTTGTAATGCATAAAATCTAAGATTGCAGCCAGGTCTGGTGGCATACACCTGTAATCCCAGCACTTGGGAGGCTGAGACAGGAGGATCATTGAGAGTTTGAGACCAGCCTGGGCTACAAAGTGAGCTCAAGGCCAGCCTGAACAGAATAGCGAGACCCTGTCTCAAAAATACAAGGGCTGGGGATTTAGCTCAGTGGCATAAGCACCTACCTGGCAAGTGTGAGGTTGTGAGTTCGATCTCCGGTGCAAAAACAAAATCTAAAATTGTGTTACCCAGTTTGCATCCTCATCACTTTGATGTCTTGTAGTAAGATAAAAAGGCTAGGTCTTTTTAGTATAAATTTCTTTATTTGGTTAGTTTATTTATTGGCCAGTAGCTCAACAATGAATTGATTTCTTCTTCACTCACCAAGCCCCCAGCCAGCTAGGCAGTGGAATTCTGTAATCTTACATTCATGATTTTAATCCTGTATTATATTTTGAGAAGAAATCATGTTGTGAGAGGAAAGTGGTTTAGGCCTTGCAAGTTTTCCAGTTGGTTTGATTTGGAGCCTCAGCGTCTGTTCCACACCAGCTCTTTGGTCCGTACATCAGGACGTAGTTAACTCATTAACTAAATCCCAGCTGGCTGACCCCTTCGGAATCAGTGCTCATCAGTGAGCTCCCTAGGCAGACACTGCATTGTTTTTAGCTGCCACCCTCATTCTCTGTCCCTTCTATATTACTAATCACAGAGGTCTCTTGGCAGGGAATTTGCAACATCTGTTTCCTTAGCATCTGGTTCTAACCCACAGCCCAGCCTCTGGCAGCGTGGTCACTACATCCTAGAACCACACCAGACATCATGCATGGATCACCTCCAGGGGCTGGGGTGTTGGAAGCTATTGAAGCTGGAAATTGAGCACACATGCAGGGCTGTGGCATGGCTGGGGCGTGGCTGACCCAAGAATAAGGAGATGCCTCAAAGGGCAAGATAAGACCACAGCTGAGGACACCTGGCTCCAACCCCAATTAAATTAAGACTGTAACTGCGCCACCTGGAGATTTTCTCCTATGATACTTGTCCTTAATTAACATAATTTGTTACTTGGAAAAGTCCTTGAACCACGCCCAAGGTCCTGCTCAGATCCCGCCCTTTCCTCAGCATCCCATCTCCTTTTATTGAAGACCTAATAAATACGGGCCACCCAGAGACATTTCTTGTCTCAGCCCCCCGAGTCTCAAACTCTGTTAGAGGGTTTTGACCCTCCTGGAGCCCTAAAATCATACCACTTGTCTCATTTAAGCCTTTGCCATACACTCATTTGGGATCCTTGGGGATGGAGGAGGAGTGGAAAGGAGATCATTAACATTGTTGTTTCACATGCTAAAAGGGGTGCATATGATTCTTACAGTCAAGAAAAGTAATAAAAGATTAAAGAAAGAAGGAAATCACCCCTGCTACCTTTCTGGCTAGAATCCATTCAGTGGGTCCTTCATCCTTAATGATTGCCTGACTTGCTCACGACCCATTCATTTCTTAACTTTTTTCGTTCTGGCTTCTACCCCAGCCACTCTCCAGAGGGGAGAAAATACTTTTTTAAGCTCACTGAAGACTTAAATCAGAGGCCAATAAACTATGGACTGTAGCCCAAAGGCCAAATCCAACCAATTGCTTATTTTTGTTAATAATGCTTTATTAGAACACAGCTGCTCCTACTCACACTAATTATCTCTGACTGCTTCGCCAGTGCAGATGCAGAACTGAGTTTAGTTATCATTCCTTTGGTGTCTTCTGAAGATTAGGTTCCAGGACCTCTCATGCTCAAATCCCTTATATGAAGTTTTGAAAGTTGTGCATACAATCTCCACACACCCTCTGTATCCTTTAAATCGTCTCATATAATACCTAATTCAATCTAAATGCTGTGTAAACGGTTGTTATACTGTATTGCCTAGGAAACAATGACTAGCAAGAGAAACTTTGCTGCAATCCTTTTTTTTTTTTAAATCTATGGTTGGTTGAATCTCTGGATGTGGAAGATACTGAGGGTCAACTGTAGCTGGGGACAAGATTGTATAGCACACAACACTTGAAATATTTACTCTCTGGCTCTTTACACAAATCATTTTGCTAGGCCGGGCATGGTGGTGCATGCTTATAATCACAGCACTTGAGGGGCTGAGGCAGGAGGATCGCTGTGAGTTTGAGGACAGCCTGGGCTACATAGTCGGTTCAAGGCCAGCTTAAGCTGTATAGTGAAACCCTGTCTCAAGACAAAAAAAAAATCATTTTGTTGATCTTTGATCTCTACCGGTAAACTCATTGATTTAGCCAGTTCAGTGGCCTTGAGTCCCTTCCCATCCTCTTTGGTCTCTGGTGCTTTTGGACCTGACTTCAAAACATCTTCCCTCACCCCCTGTACCTGAATTTCATTATCTTCTCCTCTCTTTAACTACTCCTTTCTTCTGTCTTCTGTCTTCCACTCTGACCTTCACTCACTTGTAAACACACACAAAGACCTAGGTTTCTGGGTTTTGCTGATGTCTGCCTCTCTGGGCCCTAGAACAGTGCTTGGCACTTTTGTTGAGTGGATGAATGAGTGGAGTTTCCATGTGGAAGAGAGTTTGACCAGAGTTCTTCCTTTTGCCTCACTGTAAGAAAAACCTGTTTGGATTTCCTGGGAGTAGGTGGGTCCTACCAGCAGTCAAAGGAGGAGCAGAGTCATGTACATTTTCCCATACATGGCCAAGACCCTGGGCATTTATGGACCTGCTTTCCATTTTATTGGCCCCACATTTGCCTCAGTATTGTGATGTACTATAAATCCATGGATGATGCAGCAGGTATTGGTGCATCTGAAAATCTGCTACCCACCCACTGATTTTGTCTAGTCTCTTAGGTCTTTACAAATTGATTCCCTAGTCCTTTCCTCTATAGGTCTCTGGGCCCTCTTTGGCCACCGCTGTTGCATTAGATAAGGACTCTGCCATGCACTTTGTGGTCAGTGCCTTTTTCCCACTATCTTGCTTGGCTGACTTAGATCATGTTTGCCAAATAAATTAGCAAATGAAAAAGGAAGGGCAGGGAGGAAAGCCAAGTGTGCTGAAGTCTTTTATTTATTTATTTTCTTTAAAGGAACGTTATGGTTGAAAAAGAGGAGGTTTCCCTTTAGGTGCTTTGTGTGTAGATCAGTTGTTGATGTAAGAAGCCCTCTGTTGGGGTCAGTGACATACAAAGCAGGTCTCTAGGGCCACACAGCCTACTTTCAATGTAAGCTGAACCCAAATGTGCACCTGTAAAGTCAAAATAGGGCTTTTCTAATTGTGGCTTTTACATCTCTACAAGGTGACACAGAAGAAAAGCTTTTACCCACATTCAGCCAGGTAGATTCATTCATTCATTCATTCATTCATCCATCCAACAGCATTTGTGTGTGATGGGTAATGTCCTAGGCAGTGGGCATATAGTCTTGGAACCAGGAACCAAACAGATAGCACTCTCTGCAGCCCACAAACCCACTCCTTCTGGGTGGACAGCTGTAGTCCAATGGAGACCTATCAGGCCAGCAGTGCTGACCTAAGTGAGATGGATAGTAACAATGTTGCTTGAAATGATAGGTTGTCCAGAGGGGTGTATAATACTCCTGCTAGGAGGGCTTGGCAGATGGGCTGCTGTATCAGGAGTGGAGCTGTCTGCCCCTCTGCAAAGATGAATGAAATTAAAAAGATAAAACGCATTCTATGTATTCCCTCCATACAGTGCATCTCAGATCTGCAAAGAAAGGCAAGAGCCAAGCCCACAGCAGACAGAGCGACGCCCAACACCAAGAACTGTCTATGATCTGGCCATGCATTTCAAAAGCCTTTATAACCCCTTTCCTAAAAGTTGCTCATTGCAGTATTACTTACATTAGCATAAAGTCATTCCCTACCTCTTCCCCAAAGAAATGATCAAAAAATACATATAATCACATACAAAGATGTTCATTGCAGTATTACTTATATTAGCATAAGGCAGGAAATAATGGAAAAGGCCAACAAGTAAAGAATGACTGTATAAATTAATTTATTCCTGTAGCAGGGAAAATTATGCTGTCATTGCAAGTACTTTTTCCAAAAGCTATTTCATGACATGGGGAAATATCCACAATGTCAAATTGCTGAAAATTTGGGTACTATATAGACCTACATTGAAAAAAACCCACATGTAAATGCATAGAAAAAAGAGTAGAATAACATGAATCAAAATATTTACAGAGCTTATTTCTAAAACTTAACTGCTTAGTTTTGGGACATGGATTAATCCATGTTTATATTTTCTTTTTTTTTCAGTATAATACTTTTTTTCTGTTGTATTAAACAAAAGGCAAGAAAATATTTTAGTTTAAAAGGCAAATTAGTAAGAGACATGAGAAGGCACGTTACAGATAGACGCAGGATGAACTCAAGAACAGAGTGTGGGTGCTAAGAGAAATGAGGCACTGCACACTTCCGTACTTCCCAAATTGTCACTAGTGAGTCTATGTTGCTTTTTATTCTTTTTTAAAGACAGTCTCACTATGCAGTATGCAGTTCAGACTGGCCTTGACCTCACGATGATCCTCCTGCCTCAGCCTCCAAATTATTGGGATTACGGGCATGCACCACTATGCCTGGTGCTATTTTCTTAAATAGTATTTTCTTTTTCTTTCAAAAGAAAGTAGCTTTTCCCAGGCACTGATAAGAGTCTTATTCTGCTTGAGAACTCTGGGAAACTAGCTGCTGAACTCTTGGCTTAGGAGCTGTCCTCTCCGCACACCAATTACAATTTGAGCATCCCAGTTCCAAAGAATGCTCCAAAATTGGGCACTTTTTGATGTGACCTCATGTGAAAGGTTGCAGTCAAATGTATAAAATTATTAAAAATACTATATCAAATTACCTGCAGACTATGGGAATAAGGTATGTATAAAACATACATGAACTTCTCGTTTAGATTTGGGTCCACCCCCAAGGTAGCTCGTGATGTATACACGAATATTCAATTATTTTTTAAATGCAAAAGTGAAAGTCTCGAAAGTCCCTAATGTTTCATATAAGGGGTGCTCACCCTGTACCTCCTGGAAGATTACTTAAATTAGTTCATCTTGTGATTTGTGTCCTTTGTCACATTCATACCACTGTTTACTTGGACATCAGAAAACCCTTCTTCTCTTCCTTCTGCTGGTAAATTGCACAGCTGCCCACCTGGAGTTTGGAAAATAGGTGAAGCTGTTGTCTGGCCTATTTGACATGGTCATTCCCAACCTCTTCCCCAAAGCACTGTCCCAGAAGGAAATCACACTGCAGACAGTGTCTCCAAAAGCTCACTGTTGTCTCTGAGCATCTCCAGCTGCCTCTCTGCCCCCTCACTGTCTCTGGGATGTATATACTTTTGCCCAAAATGGTGGCCAGCTTTCCAAGCAGCAACCTTTGTTAATTTTACCTGAATTGTTGGTTTTAAGAAATAGAAGAAATTGGAGGGTTTTGTTCTATCCTCTACACATTTCCTGCTTGGCATACTTTGTTCTTTTAAGGAAGATAGCAGTGATGAACCCTACTAAATCACAAGAAATCTCTTTGCCTCCTTATACTCTTTTTCTCAGAGGTGTTCTGTGTGGCTCAGGCATCTGCTTGAGTCAGACCTCGTGGCCGCTGTGGTTTGCTACCACGTCTTCCCCTCCTGAGCCTGAAGCTGCAGGAGAAGCTGGCGGAGACTGCTTAACCTGTGTGATATGGAGCAACTGCTCTCCAGAGGCCGAGGCAGCCGTGAGATGATCACATGTTCTCCCTTCCTTCTCTCCAGACCCCTGCGCCTGCAGTTGGCAGTGTTCTGAGTAACAGGTGATGGTGGAGAGCAAGGACGGGGACTTTACTGATCAGATGGGATGCCTCTCTGCCACCGTACCTGTCCAGCAGTGCCCACAAGGGTCACTGCAAATCCGTTTGTGAAGATGCACGCCTCTCCTCCCTGCCCAGCCCTGTCCTCTCCTTCCAGAGCTTTCCCTTGGCAGCCAAGCTTTCTTGGGGGTTGGCAGTGTCCCAGGAACTGCTCTGGGCACTGGTGATAGCAAGGAAAAGGAGCCCAACACTCCTGTTGTCCCAGTGCTTACACTCCACTGGGGGAGAAGACAATGCAGGCGACAAAGAATGAAATAAAGTGAGGAAGTGAAATAGGGTTGTAATTTTTGATGAAGTAGTCAAGGAAGGCCTTGTTGAAAGGTGCCATCTAAGCAAGGACCAGAAGTGGCGAGGGGAGTGGGGCTTCAGGCAGAAACAACAGCCAGCCGACTTTTGCTGAGTTGGGAATGTGCCCCAGTATACCCAGGGACCCTTAAGGAGGCTAGTCTATGTGGAAGGGAATGAGCAGTGGGCACAAACAGAAGAAAGAATATTGGGGAGGCCACATGAAGAGATCCCTCTTGCATGGAGCCTTGGAAGGCTTTCTGCATAATGTGGCTTTCACTCTGAGTTCCATGGGGAGTGCATTAAATGGGGTGCAGGAGCTGCTCTGCTGAGAACAGACTGCAGGGCGGGAAGGGCAGATGAGGAGCAGTGAGGAAGCTACAGAAGTCAATCAGGAAGTATTCTATGTGCCCTGGGCCAGGGAAGAAGAGAGAAGGGGAGGAGAGAGCTCCAAGAATCCCAGCTCTCCCAGGCACCTTCAGACCCAGCTGAGAAATAGCTGTGGGAATCAGGTGGAAAGAAAAATGCCAGCCACTCATATCTGAGAGTCACCATTTAGTCTGACAACTTTAGTAGTGTCACAGAAAAGCTACTTTCTTTTGAGTGGAAAATGAAACAAAAAAAATCTACCTTTAACAATAACTGAAGCAACATAGGTTCACCACAAACTATTTGGAAAGTTCTGAAAATTATAAGGAAAAAAGTATAAATTACAATTAAGCCTATATCCTAGAAATAGGCTGTGTTATTTATTTTTCTCCATGCACATATACACATTCAAATTTTTCTGACCTCATTTTTGTAAGCTAAACTTAACATTGTGATTATTTCCCTGTATCATTAGTCTTTGAAAAGGTTATTTTAATGGCAGCATAATGTTCCTTCCTAGTGGTATGAATGAATTTATGTAGCCATGTGCTTATTAGAGGATGGGGTTACAAATCCAAGAAGTTTACCTGCCTGCTCATAGGAAAGGTTGATGTGTGCAGGCCTCCTTCCAGGGCAGAGTCTGTTCCAGAGAACAGGTCTGTGTGCCCTTCCTGCAGACCAGCAGGCATGGAGAAGGCGTAGAAGAGCTTAGACTCAATGCTAGATGCCTTCCCTGGACTGTCCAAGGTAAGTCTCTTCTCTGAGAAAATGAAAGGGAGAGGTGGGGACAGAGGCCAAGCACATCACTCTAGTGAAAGACATCTGAAACGAGAAAGCCAAGACCAGGGAAGTAGAGGTACCCTCCTGATACCAGGGACTAAGTGAACCAATGAATGTCAAGTACGTGGTATCAGCAAATGCTATCACTATATTCCAAGTACTTGGTCCTGGCAAATGTCCCTTCCCCTCCCATTGCCAGGAAGATGCCAAAATTCATAATGTGAATATGCCCGTGTACCAATCTCATGGGCTAGGATGAATTATTATGCAGACATTCCTATTATGTCAACTTAGCAAACCCTGTATAGAATACAGAATCAGTTCAACATTTTTACTTTGTGTGTTTTTGAACATAGTCAAGAGGAAAGAAAGAAAGAAAAAAAAATGGGTCCCCAAGCTGCCTGGTCTTTTGGTGACCTCTTCTGCAGTTTAGTGATTGAGGAAGGAAAGGAAAGGAGAGGAGAGGGGAGGGGAGGGGAAGGGAAGGAAGGAGGGAAAGGAAGGGTGGGAAGATGCATGGAAAGATGGGTGGGTGGGTAGGTGGACGAATATATAGATGGATAGATGGTTGTGTGGGTAGAGAAATGGGAAGAAAGAGAAGAGAGGTAGCAGATGAGTGGCTGGAAGGGTAAATTAAGGCAAATTTATTGTATCATTTTTTTCCTCTGAAAAGATGTGAAAGGAGTAGTGATTTTACATAGGCCAGTGTAGTTTTATCTTTTTTCTCAGGTGAAATGAAATCCAGTATGAAAATCTTCACTCTCTTATAAGAAAGTAAGAGCCACATTATGATCTAAGTTACATGTTTTATCTGCTTGAGCCCAGGAGAGAAAGAAGGGTGACTTTCTAGCTTGAGTGACGTAAATCTGTGGCCCCTATAAAATATATTGTTATTACTGTGATTCATTGGGCTTTCCTTTGAAGTGGACTATGGTTTGTGTGCAGTGGATGAAGTAATTGGAGTGAGTGCTTTTCCCTAGAGACAGAATCAATCACTGTTTTAGAAGATGGTGACATTTTAGAAAGAAACTCTGAGGAAAATGTCATGCTTAAAAAATTAGATTTAAACACACTGGCTCCGGATTGATTTTTATTACACTCAAATGGATACTCTGATTGATTATCAGTCTTACAAATGTTTAGCACATTTCTCACTTCTCTAATAATCAGAATAATCTAATTTTCAATGTCATTTAATGTACTCCATTCAAGGTTATCATAGATCATATTTCTAATAAAACACAGCAATTATGTAATGAATAATGCAGGAGGACCTGCGTTCAGATTCTCTTGATTTTAACGCCGTGCTGAAGAAATTGGTAAACCCATTTCTTGAAATGTGATGTACATTCTAAGTCTTTGCCTGTATGTCATACATTATTTTTTCCTTCTGGTGATACAAATGGAACTTTGTCAGGAAACATCACACCCCCAAAAAAAATTCTTAGGAAGAGACAGCAAGTTTTGAATCCTTTTATATGTTATCATTGTTCCTGTAGAAAAGTGACAGATTTCCAAATTCTTTTGCTGGGTTTCTGTAGTAATTGCTACTTTCTCCTTATTTTTGATATAAATTCCTCAGAGAAATAGCATGTTAGTTCTAAATATTTTCCAATATCCATTGTAGTGGCAGCTGATAGTAAGGATATTTCAGGGTACACCACAAGATAGCTAATATGGAGGAGGCATGACTAGATTTAGAGCCTAATACTTACCTGATTATGTTTATTACATTCTTTTTCCAAAAAACTGACTCACTTTGAGAAGTTGTGCTTTTTATATATGCGGCTTGGCATCAGCTCCATTCAAGTGCATATCTAGGTTAGTAATTGTGAATTCTTCCATTGTGGTATGCTGCTCATTTTGTTGATCTGGCAGGTGTGAAATGGTATCAAAACCTGGTGGTCCCACACCCAATAGCACCTAAGGAGCTTCTGGTTTCATGCTGTGCTCTTGGTGAAGAACACTTGCGGGCTGCAAGGAGAACGAAGGGGACTGAAGAGGTTGCAGACCTGAGGGCATTCAGAGTGGGAAAAGGCTAGGCAGAATTCCACTCTAAAACTGGTCCTAGGTATGACCTTGGCATACACAAACTGCAGAAGATCTCGTTTCTAAAAGATCTAAACAGAAGTAAATGATGGGCTAGCACGAACAAGGTACCATTTAACAGAGATAAATACCAAGTTCTGATTTAGAATCAGCCAGATCACTGGACCTACAGGCCGAGGAAGACCAGATGAAGATCTGTTGACCACACCCTTGCCTAAACCAACGCTGGATAATAACATGTCTTCTTTCTTAAGGTATTTGACCAATCAGATCATGATAAACCACCAGAACCACCTTTGTAGTTGGCCCCAGTCAGAACATACTTTGAAGCAGAGCATCACATTTTAACTGGGAAGTTATCTAGGACTCAACATTATCCAAAGCAGACTGACCAGGAAAGTGTGAGGTCATGAGGCTATGTGCTGTGAGATGCCATTGGACACCTTGAAATTTCATAGAGAAAAATCAGATAATTATTTGCTGTAAACTATTCCAGGGACCATGTGAAAAAGGGAAGTTATAAAGTTGGCTACCATTAGTTGAGTGCTGCATCTTTTGACACCTCTGTGAGACCATTACCATTCTTTATGGTCTTAGCAACTAGCGCTGAGATAGTCCAGGTAAATTGCCTGAATTTACACAACTCCAGAAGCTACAGAATTGAGATTTAAGCCTGCTTCTTTTTCTTACTGTGATCTTACCAAAATAGATTCTCTATAAAGTGATTCTGTGTGATCACTACAGCCCCTTCTAACTGAAAAATTCTGCACTTCTCTATTTAGTATATTCAAAACCATTACTGATAAATGAAGCATTCCAAACACAAGGTGCTCAAAATAAGAGGAGTTAAATTGTCACTTAAATAAGTTGAGGAAATGAAGACCCCATTGTAGTCAAGAAACTTGGTGGTAAAATCTATCTATACTGTTGAAAATAGCGATTCTTAGGACATTGTGTACCTTCCTAGAGCCCTGAGAAAAATGTGTCTGTCTGTCTGTCTGCCTGCCTGCCTGCCAGCCAGCCTATCTTTCTTAGTCTTTCTGAGCTGCTATAAGAAAAATTCTGTAGATGAAGTGCTTACAAATAATTGAAATTTATTTCTTCCGAAGGCAGAGGCTGTGAAGTCTAAGATCAAGGATCTAGAGATGTCTGATGAGGGACTGCTTTCTGATTTATAGGCATCCTCTTGCTTTCACTTCCCATGGTAGAAGTGGGAAATGAGAGATGTTGGACACAAAAGAGAAAGGCATGGGCCTACCTCTCTCATTTGGGGCTTGCACCCCTGCATGGATCATGGCGCCAGTCAAAAAAAGGCCACACGGCAGGGGTAATCAGATTGTCACATCCAAGGCTCACGGGAAAAAAATCTGCCTACAGATGGGGATTGGAGACTTCTGGTTATATATGCTCAATAGCGGAGGACTCAGGCATAGATTCCATGACACATGAAAAGTGAGAAGAGGGCTACAACACTCCAGAGTATTCTTCAGATGAGCCACAAGATAGGCTTTGCAAGGATCCCAGGGTGGGGTTATCTCGAGCTGAATGGCTCTTAGCTTCTCAGTTATGTCTTCAACCTCTTTCTCATAAATGCGTGAGTCAGCACTAGTTCCAAGGGGGCAGGGGTTCTCAGTCCACACCCACTGCTTTCCTCTTTTTGAAGACAGTTAGCTCAAGGCACTCTTTAATAACCATGTTTCATAATTATGGGCTACTTTTTAAAGTCAGGAGTCATCCTAAAACGTTCCCTTTGCCCACTGAGTGTTCCCTGTTTTTAAATAAATGTGGATGTGAGCAAGAGCCCTGGGATAAGACAGCAAAGCTAATAATCATAGTTGACCACGAGTCCCTCTGCAGTTAGCAAGCAGGGCAGAAAAAAATAGTCTATATGATAGAAAATGACAGTTCCTAGAGATGACCAACCATTGTGCAATTTCCTGAATTTGGTCAAAAAATTATGAAGTAGGGAAATAGGCTGGGCAGGGTAAAAAAAAGTCTAGAAAAATTAATGAGAAAAATACTATTTTAGAGTCCAGCATTCCTTTCCAGCTTAGGGTCTGGCCAAGCTTAAGTACATGCATAGTTGGGCCATATGGCTCTCAAGACAGTAAAAATGCCGAGGGAGGGAGAGGCTGCCAGCTCTCATTGAAAGTAATCTGGTTGTTATGTGGAATGGATTTGCTCATGGGACAGAGAACACGTCACAGCTTGACCTCTGCATCTATGTCCCATGTGTTTCCAGGACAAGACAGCCAGCTCCACTGGGAATCCGCCAAGGACAGGTGGGCACCCGCCATGTCTTTCAAGTTCTTTCCCCTTCTTGGGTTTCTAGGTCAGTTTTCACTGAACTTCTCTCCCTACTAAAATCGCCATGAAGGAGATACTACTTCATGCCTCCAAAATGAAGCAAGGTGTTAGGAAAGAAAGAATTTTTAAATACTTGTGGATGAATGGGCTCAATTTCTGGGGTTCACTTCAAAATAATCTGAGGAGTGTGGGGAGGAAATAAGACTCACTATGAGTTCTCCATTGAAGTTGGATGTTGAATGAATTAGGCGCCCATTATATTGTGACCTCTAGAAATGTTAGAGATTTCCATAATAGACATCTTTAACTATAAATATTCCAGTTTTCAGGAGTGGAGAAACTAGCAGACACAGTATAGTATGATTCTGTGCTTTGACACTTTAGAATGAAAAACAGAAACCCTATAAAGGAAGATAGGCAAATTGTAATTCACTTGGTGAATATTATGAAATGCATGAAAAGTCAAAGTGCTCAAATATGTAAAATTTTTGTCTCAGGGAGATTTTTTTCTGCTATCTTTTTGCATTTTTTTCAAGGAAAAATTTGAGTAAATGAAACAGAACTGTATTGGTTGCTGTCTGAAGAATTCTCTGGCTCTAAACTCTGACTGACCTTTCATTGGACGGGAGGTGTCAGAGGGTGGCGTTTGTATCCCTGGCTCTCATGCACACTCTTCTGTGTCACTTGAAGAACGATGGACAGGGTAGAAAATAACATTTTTTAAGAGCACATGTGTGTTTTTTTGTTTGTCTGTTTGTTTGTCACATCTCTGCGTGAATTAGACTTATTTGTGAGGGTCCCTTTTTTACTAGGCTTCTTTCCGAAGAAACAGTAGTTCATAGAGTCATTTCGGAGTCTTTGAATGCTTCTGAAGGAAGAATTTCAGAACTCTACCCCTGACCCCAAACGTTACTCCTCAGTGTTTTAGAGCAAACTGGAAACTTTATTCCTCAGATCTTCTGTTCCAGTGTCCCCTCAACCTTGACAACTTCTGCCCTCCAAAGGTGTTCAGTGTTGGTACACATTTGTTGAATACATTTATGAGAATTGTTTTTGGGTCCTCGCTGCAGCCTGGCAGGCTGGAGGCTCAGCTCTGTTACTTAGCCTGGTGAGGCTGAAACATCCCTCATCTCTCTCCTGTACCTTTCACCACAACCTCCGGTCCCTTAACCTCTCACGGTTGTTACCAAGATCCTTCGTTATGCTTTTCCCTCAGCCTAGAAAGTCCTTTGCCTCAAGTTGTTCTCCAGATCAAATGTGCCTTACTCTGAAAATTTCACTGGCCACATTCCACCTACCTGTGCCTTCTCTGACTGGGCAGAAGTCCCGGTCCCAGGTGTTTGCTGGTCTGCTCCCCACCTTGTCCTAGGCTGTGGCAACACTAATGTGTGTGGTTAGGTGAGGAACATCTTCATCCAGGAGTCTCTAAACCAGGAGTCTGGAAATGCTGCAGACCATTACTGGGGGAAAGCTAGGTTTCCTGAAAGAAGTTGGGTGTAGGAGCACTGTACTGCAGAAAAAAAAAATGGGTATCTGCTAATAATTGAAATAAAATGAAAAACAAACATGAGGTAGTGATTCATTTTAATTTACTCTCTTCCTTAACTTAGATTTATCACACAAATAACTTCTTATCAATTGAGGACTTTTTTTTAAGCTTACAATTTGGCAAATTGCAACCGATGGGTCAAATCTGGCTCACAGTTTAGTTTGGTAAAGAAAGTTCTCTTGAACCATAGCACAGTGGGTAACAGATAGTCCTGGCTCCTTTTGTCTGATAAGGACAGAGTTGAATCCTTGTGACAGAGACCATGGAGGCCTACAAAGCTTAAAATATTTCTCTGTGGCCAAAATTTTATAGGAAGAGTTTAGTCCAACCCCACCGCTGTCTAGCTGTGACCTCAAGAAGAACCAGACCCACCTCCTTCACCACGGACATCTCCAGCCACCCCTGCAGTGGCCACAACGACATGGTGTAGGCGCCCTGTAAAAATTTGACTAATATTATGGGATGAATGGGTAAATGAATGACAAATCGTTACTTCTGTTCTGTTTATTTATTTAATGTACATTAAACTTTTTCCCCAAATATAAGCAGTATATTCTGCTACCCCTGCAGATACCAAAATGTGAGCATGCTCCAGGCCCTTGTATAAAAAGGTGCATCTGTGCATACCCTCCTGTGCACTTTAAATCATCTTTGGATTACTTGCACCACATCCTACAAGTGTGAATGCTCTTTAAATAATTACCAGGCTCTTTAAGGAATAATGATGACCAAAAAAGTCTGTACATGCTCAGTACAGATACGAGCTTTAAATCCTTCTATCTGTGGTTGGTTGAATTTGCACACGTGAGCTCATAGATAAGGAAGCTGACTGTACTTGTTTCCTCACCCTGTCAATGCTGCTTTCTTTTAATTTTTAATATTCATTCATTTATTTGTTCATTTTGTGGTACTAAGATACTGAGCCCAAGATCTTCACACTGAGCTATATTCCTAACCCTATTTAATTTAATTTAATTTTATTTTATTTTATTGTTTTATTTTTGAGAAAGGGTCTCACTAAACTGCCCAGCTGGCTAGGAGCACACAATCCTCATGCCTCAGCTTCCAGCCTCACTGAGTGCTGGGATTACAGGTGAGCACCTCCATTTCTGGCTGTGCTTTCAGCCCTCTCCTCAAAAGGAGACCTCTACTCCCCATATTCCATAGCACAGAACCCCTGTCAGTCTCTCTCCTGCGCTGTGTTTCTTCATTCATGACACCATTACTGGGGGTTATGTTGGACGTGTCCTTGTGTATTGTCTGCCTTTCACTGGAAGGAAATAAACTGCAAAAGGCTGAGAACGTTGTCTTGCTGCCACACCCGCAGCATCTGGACCAGTGCCTGAGCACAGTGGGTAGTTGGTCGGTGCTGCTGAGTGAAGAGCTTCTCTAGAAAGGACCGCCGCAGGCTGGAGCTGCTTGCTGCATGCTCCAGGTGCTTTTGGAAGTGAACTGTGTTCCTGCCAGACCTAAAAGCTTATGATACTCACTTCTCACCCCAAGAAGGGACAGTTAAGAAGCAGGTGGCCGGGGAAAGCTGGCGTTCTTCTCTAGAACTTTGGGTTCTAGATGCCTTCTTTCCTCTCTGCAAGCCCCCAAGGCTTCTCTCTGGCTTAGAAGACATTAGCAGATGTCCTTTTGATTCAAAGGGAGGGAAAAGCCTGTTACGCATGTGGTGTGGGTATTAGAGGAAGGGCAGAGGAAGTGAATTGTGACGGTCTGACAGGAACATTTGCTGTGTTATTTGTTGGACTTCTTACAATTTTTTTGACCCCTTAGCAGAAGCATCCCTGGGAATAGAAACTAGATTCTCTGTTAGTGTCAGACGGTCCAGTGTGTGGCTCTAAGCTATGCAGAGAATGGTAAAGATGGCTGCTTGCTTCACCAAATGCCTCTCTGGAGAAATAAATACCTGAGAATTAAAGTTCTATAGGGCGGTAAGAGGATTTTTGTGAACTAAATAGGATTCAGCAATCCTTTACAGACGGGGTGGTTGGGGATGATCTATTTATACTGAGAAACTGGTAAGTTCACTCCAGGGAAGGCTAAGTCAACTAGAGTTTTGGCTCACACTTCATGTGCTCTGACTGTCTTGGGGCTGTGGCTGACTTCTGCTGCTTCATTTTTTAACATTTTCTTTTAGTAACATGGGTGGCCTGGGAGTGACCCCTCAATGGCATTCTGGGCAGCCAAGGCCAAGTAGGAAATTTCCTTAGTTACAGTCCGCGTTGCATTCCTGCTATGAACACGAATCTTTCATAAAAAGCAAAGGTTTTAAAGAATGATTTTATGAGCAGTGCATCCCTTTGGAACTAGACAGATATGTGTTCAAATCCTGGCCCCGTGGTCTGGTGGCTGTGTGACCTTTGAGGTTCCTTAGCTTTTTCATGTGTAACTTAAGGAGTAATAATACCATGTACTACCCACAGTTATTGTAGAATTAAATGAGATTCTAAATGATAAGCATTGGGCACAGTGTAAGGAGGAAGTCTCTCTACCCCTGAAGGGTGGGGTGAGCGTGAGGTGATAGCACTATTATGCTAGATGGTACTTACAGCTGAGGGAGGTATAAGAGAAGTCTGGGTCGCCTATCAAACCAATGATTTGAGAAATTAGTCTGTAACTCAGGGCAGTTTGGAGCTTGAGTTTCCACAGTGGGTTGGAATTTCTCCCATCTTAGCATTTCAAAGCCAAGAGCAAGGAATGACCCGTGTTTTCTCGTAGGCAAAATGCTCTGCTCTGTGTTTTGCTTGCGCATGGCATTTCATTCTCCTGACATGCACGCGCACGCGCACGCGCTTGTGATTTCCATGAAAGCAGAGTTTCGCTTTGACTTTCTGCTGTATCCCATGTCTACATCAGCAGCTGATGCACAGTAGCATCTTCAGCGTCAAGTTCCAAATGCTGAGTCTCTTTCACGTTCAGTTCCTAGTCAAGGACTGGAAGATACGGAATGTAGACAGACTAAAGAGTATCCTCGCACCTCCCATCACTACCGTTCCCTTCGCCCGTGGACTTCTCCCAAGGCCTGTGGGCAGCCAGTCACTTTTGGGCCCGAGACCCAGACAGACAATTGCACATGGCACAAACCATGCAATTCCGCGTGGGTGGCACATGGCGCCTGGGACCCCAAACACCCTCCTCCTCCTTCTTTGTTCCCTTACCATGGTACAAGCTGGAAATCAGATTGTCACACAGCCCTGTCCCACCTCCCTTACTCTGGCCTTCCCCGAGGTCCCTCCCTAGTTCAGACAACCTCTTCTCTCACTGGGAGCATCTAACAACCACTTCCTTGGCCAGTCTCTTTACCGTGAATGCACTGACCTATCTC
>RJWT010000058.1:5399-106540 GCA_004365215.1 Cuniculus paca
ACAAATGCTCCTAGTCCTTTAAAATCTACACTTTGATTTTGGTTCTGTATATTCATTTCCTAATTTGTATTAATTGATTCCATGTTATACTGTTTTAAAAATTTCAATCCCGTTTATAACTGTCAGATAATGTGATAGGCTTACATACTTGTGCATTTGTTGTTTTGAATTAATAAAACATGATTTTCCACAAACGTAACTATCTGTCAAAATACAAATATCTACTTGCTTAAATTTTGCTTATTTTTTTATCTTTTTTCCCGGCACCAGGGATTGAACTCATGACCTCAATCTTGCCAGGCAGGCGCTTAGCCCACTGAGCTAAATCCCTGACCTTTGTCTTTTTGAGACAGGGTCTCACTATGCCATTCAGGCTGGCCTTGAGCTCACTTTGTAGGCTGGGCTGGTCTCGAACTTGCAATGATCCTTCTGCCTTAGCCTCCCCAGTGCTGGGATTATGGGCGAGAGCCACCATGCCTGGCTTAAATTTTGCTTATTTATAATCAAGAAGTGAATGATTTTGCTCCACCACACTTCAGATAATGATATGCTGCTTTGTGATAAACTCAAAAGCAAAGGGACCAACCAACCATGGACTGAAACCTCAAAAGCTGTGAACCATAATAAGCTTTTCTTTTTTAAAATTGATTATTTTAGTATTGTGTCACAGTAACTTGTGTTTCCAAAACTATACAAAACCTAAGACATTCTCTGAATTCAGTAGTATTATGCATAAAATTGATTATTAACCCTGAAGTACCCCATGCACATGTATCTAGAAGTATATACCATTAATTCAGGTACAAACAATGTGTACCTTCAGATTCACAGAGACCTTCTGATGATTTTGAGATTATGAGAATTGATGATTTGAGATTCGATGCTTTTGAGAGTTGAGGTCCACAGATGAGGAAAACTGGCCTTGATTTCATGTGCTAACCTTTCTCACATCACCAAGCTATCTGAATATAGATCTCCAACTAAGCAAACACAAGCCAATGTGTTGGACTCCTTAGCCCTTTCCTTTTCTCTTTTTGTACCAGGAAACATGAGCATTTTCATATTTAAGTAGACTATGATGCCTTCACTGCAAATCATGTTCCAGAAGCTGAGATGATAGGATCAAGTCCTATGATTCTGCTTCAGTCTTGCCAATGGAGAGGATACAAGCAAGTGTAACTCTTAGTACTGTTTATAGGATAACTTCCCTCCTGTAGATAGTAACCTTCCTAGAGAGAATGTGTCATGGCTTTTCAACCATCTGATACAACATATAACAGAGCTTCTGATGGCAAGGATATTAAAGGAAGCTTTTAATAATGTACTTTTGTCAATTGGAAATCTCTTATTTTAAAACATAGACAGTTTTTTAAAGAATAAATTGGCTAGACAATAACAATTACTTCATCCACCAACATATGGTAAATTAATATGGCTTATTATATATTATATGGGATATAAAATTTCATAACAATATGTGGAAACGTGGAAAATGTCCCATAGGATAACTAAACACATAGAGAAAAAAACTTTTCAATACATGGGAAAAGTCAAGTAATATATCATTTTTATTGACTTTTTAAAATTATTTATTTTCCTTTTGTAAGTGGGTCCTGACATAACTCATGTTACTGGTAAGAATACAACACCATCTCTTTCCTGTACACTTTAATCATGGTTTTAGGTTTGTCCTTGCTCTGACGTTTTGGAAACACATAACTGGAACCATCTAACTAGGTTACTGTAATTGATAAGTTAGCATGAATGATGATCAGTAATTATTTCCTACATGGGGAGAATTTGTTCCATTTGCAACAATATGAAAAAAATTGAGCTTTGACTCCTTATAAGCAGTTCAAAGATGCTTTCAAGAGTATGTTTCAGATATGTAAAAATTTATAGATGTTGTTATTAAAATGTCTAGTTCAGCAAAAATACTTGTTTCATAGTAATGGATTTTTGGTTTGTGTGTTCTCTGCTTTTTTGAACATCTTAAATCTTTCTTAGCATCAATCTTTGATCTATAAAAATGATAGACATTGTAATGGGTAACTGAGAAAAAGTAGGGCATTTTAGAAGAATTGCAATTGTCCAAATGTCTCTTTTTGATAAAACAACTATAAATGTTTTAGAAAGCAAATATTTTAGAAACTTTTTATAAAGATTGCTAGTATCTATATGTTCTCCGTATCTCAGTTTTAAAAGAAAAAGAAAAATCAATGCTATATAAAAATAGCTTGAAAAAGAGTCAAGAGAAAATTGACTTAAATTTAGCATTTTCTAACTTCCACTAAAGAAAGAAAATCAAGTCTGCATAATTTTGTATGAGAATAAAGGTGACAGAATATCAATTCAGCGGATATATTTTGGTCATGAGATTCACAGATATAAAAAATAAATGTACATTGTATCTATGTCCTGACAAATAATTATGACTCTCAAACTCACCTCTCTGCAATGGGCACAGAGTTTCCTCTAATGGGTCACATCCATCTGATCTTTGGGGGATATACAGACAAATTTTCAAAGCAATCAAAGAAATGTTATGCATTCAGATGAACATTCAGATATCATGAGACATTACTATTTCTTCAAAATTAAAATTTGAATATTGATGACTAATCCTTGAGCACCACTTTTGTGCTTCAGTGTGTAACTCACTAATTATCACAGGCCTAGAAAGATATGATTTGTGGTCTCTCCTGACAAAGAACATCAGTCTTTAATAACTAAGACCCTTTGTGTGGAATGGTACAATTTTAAAGATGGTGAAACTTGGTAAATATAAAGCAGCTATATTTTGAACAATTTCTTCTATAAAGGTTGTAGGAGATTGAAAGTTTTTAAAACTCATGCTAAAGATAGATCTGTATTTAATAACAATGGATCTAAATAGATCTAAGGAAGGGAAGGATGACAGAAACTGGGAAGAGAAAATGCAAATGTTATCTTTTCTAAGGATGGTTATTGAGTATCTACTCCAGGGTAGCTATCACAGTAGATTATGGGAAAAAAAATACAGAAAGCTTCCTGGACTTGAGAAGCTCACAGGCCACAAAGGCCAACATGTAAACAGGTCATTACAATGCAGTGGGAATAAACAGTGAAGTTAGAGTTTACACAAAATGCTATGGGAACACAGGGAAGAAAGTCACAGGGGAAGATTCAAGCAAAATATATACAGTCCTTTCTATTTTGGGTTTTCTATATTTCTTTTCTTTTTACCTATTCATGGATCAGGAAAAGAAAAGGAACTAGAGAGATGAATTATGCACACAGTAAAGTATAGGAGAAACCTTACGAAATTTCTCTTTCTGAAATGACTGACTTCTCCTCAAAAGAGACACTTTTATTTATTCAGTTCTTTCTGGAGCAGTTTTAAAAACAAAAAAGCAGGATAATTTTTTTTTGTCTTTTTTTGAGAGTGAAGGTTGAGGCAGGAGGATCGTTGCAAGTTCAAGACCAGCCCGGGCTACAAAGTGAGCTCAAGTCCAGCCTGAACTGCATAGCAAGACCCTGTCTCAAAAAAAAAAAAAAGACAAAAAATATTTCAAAAAGCAGGATCATTCTTTAGAAATAAGATAAAATATTTGTTAAAAAAATACCATCAGTTACTAGAAAGAGAATTTGTTTTCATCTTCTGTTTCAGGTGCTCTCCTGAGCACTTTATATACCATACTTCATTTAAACTTTATAACACTCTTCCTGAACCTTCCATGTTGACCAAAGACTTTCCATTCTAGGGCATCAGGAAGATTAGATTTTCTCTCTTTTTTGAAAAGAGAAGGCAGGTGATTGAGAAGAGTAGAAATGCAAGTGTCAGATGAGTCTAAGCGTCCACACAAGGTGGCAATGTCAGCTCTTACAGCAGCCAAGCATTAATCTACTCATCAAACAGCTCCAATGCTTTAGTATTGAGACATTCTAAGTCGCCCTGGCTCCATGCAAGTTTCCAATTCTTATATCAATCATATGTTCTCATTTTGAGCTGATTTTCCTTTGAAGAGAAATATTTCTCTGTAAGATCATCCTGGTTTCTTCCTTCCTTCCATCCTTCTTTTTTTGGGGGGCGGTGAGATATTAGGTATTTCATTTAATTTTTTTTTCTCTGAAAACTGGTCCTTTTAATTCTCTCTAAACTGTGATGAATTACAGTAAATGTTATTTTGTTTTAAATTACATTTTTTGATGCAGTACTATGGATTAAACTTATGTTAGACAACTACTCTAGCACTTAGCTACATTTCCAGGCCTTTTTACTTATTATTTTGAGTTCGGATATCACTAAATTGCCCAAACTGGGTTAAATTTTTAATCCTCTTACTTGAAATACCCAAGTAGCTGGAATTTTAGGCATGTGCCACAGTACCTATATAATTTTTCTGATATAAACTTTATTTATACTGCCAGATGTGGTGGTGCATATCTGTAATCTCAGCTAGTTGGCAGACTTAGACAGGATGATTGCAAATTTAGTTCAGCCTAGCCAATTTAGTGACAACTTGCATCAAGATAAAAATAATAGAAAGGACTAGGGACACATCTTAGTATAATGCCCCTAGGTTCAATTCCTATACTTCAAAAACATGTATTTGTATACTATCATACAAAACAGTATTCTATGAAATATTAATATCTGTGTTTCAATTTTTATTTCTTGTTTTTGTTTAGATTACTTTCATTGTTGGTTTGGTTATTTTGTCATTTATTCCTAAGGAAAAAAATCATTGACTTATGTATTAAATAAAGACCTATTTAGTGTCCTCTGAATTAATGCAATTTGAAAGACACTGTTCCAAGGTCCATTCACTAGTCTGAAAAGCCTGAAAGTACAGTATAGGGTTGGAATATAGTTTAAAGAACAACACTTTCCGGAAAGGTACATACGAGGTACAATTGTTCCATCTACACCATGTCAGTTATTTTCTGGGGATCAAGCATTTTTTCTAGTGCTTATTGTGCATGTGTGTGTGTTTCCTGAGAGTAGATGAATTCTTGGCCCAAACTGTAAGGTATAATAAAACATGGCATGTGCTTCTTTATTTAATTTATTAAAATAAAGAACATATTGCCGTTAATCTCCCTCAAAATATTTCCTCTCACTTCAAACACTCTTGGAATTTTTTTCTTACTGTTTTCTGAAGCAGTTCTGGAAGTTTTCTTTCTTGAACGTCTGCTGTGCCTGCTTTAATGTCTTCAATTGATTCAAAACATTTACTTTCATGGTCATTTTGAGTTTTAGGAAGAAAGAGTTACAGGGTACTACACCTAGTAACTTAGTTACTTTTCTCATTGCTGAGACAAAATACACGGCATCCAAAGTTAAAGGATGAAAGGTTTATTTAGCTTACAGTTTGTAGAGATTTCCATTCATAGTTGGCTGACTCCAAGGCAGGGTAACAAGACAGAGGGGCATTACAGAGGAGAAACCGTGCATAGTAAGTGGAAGGCAGAAGGTAGAAAGCTACAAACGACAAGTGACCACCCCAGGGCTCTTTCTGCCCTGTATATTTTATCCAAGTTACATAACCTTAGGATGGGTAGTACTGAGCACCAGGATGGTGTACCTTTAATCCTACACAGAACACTGCCAAATCAATTAGTGGACTAATTTATTCATCACACACCCTTAATCCCAACATTATACAATCTAGATCCAACCACCTCTGAAAAGCCCTATAGCTATGATCACCTGAGGCTTTGGGAGGGGGCGCCTAGATACAACCACAACACCTGGTGAGCAAGGTGGAGGAGGGCACACACTGTGCCATGCTTTTAGAAGCCTGTCTTTGTGTTAGATGGAACTTGGCAGCTGTTTGCACTGTGTTTTTGTTCACACTTCATGAAGACGTAAAAGAAGACTCCCAGAACTGCTTCAAAAACTGGCAAGAATAATAAGATAAAGGTGTTCAAAGTGAGGAATATTCTAAAGGTGATAAATGTCTTTAACTGTAATAATTTTTTAAATTTAAATATTCACGTACTTTTATCACCCTTTGGATAACTCAATAGTGAAGAGAAGATGACAGTTTAATTTATACTTTTGCACTCAAGCATTACCTATTTAAAACCAATGACAGTCTTTTCTATTTTTAAATGCCTTCAAAGGAAAAGATTTTACTATTCCCTCATTTTAAAAAAATTGACAATTTGTTGATAACTGGCCTATACCCATCTTCTATTTATTTACAAATATATGTGTTTTTCTTTTTTTTTTTTTCTTAAGTCATCTAATGCTATAGGCTGGAGAATTGGAAGAAGAAGAGAAATGTGAACCTATTTGTAAGTACAGTAACTCTGAATTTCACTACCACTAGACACTCTGCCACCATTCACTGAATCCAAATACATTCTTCCAAAACAGCTATAATAGGTCAGGTGTCAATACAACAAAATATACTTTTAAAAAGTATATTAAAATAAATTTTAATAATTATAAATGAATGTTAAATTACAAAGGCAAACTGCAAAGAATCTGCAGTCGACATTTGTATAACCAACATCTATTAATGTACTAAGTATTTAATGAATCACAGTGGTAATCTTAATAATGTGCATTACACAGGTCTAGAGAAAGCAAAAAAAAAATGAAGAAGAGAGAGAAAAAGAAACTAAGGATCAGCAGCACTATGGCTCACTAACAAGCATTTGACAATCCAGAACTATAGCAACTTCAGCAGGGTTCCATAATTAAGTATTTTTTCTTGGCTTCTCACTCATTTTTATACTCATTTCCTGTAAATTCAGTCTTTTCATATATAATCATGTTTCTCACTTTCGTTCATTTCTATTTATTTCTTTTCTTATTTTTTTCATGTCTTACCTACCTTGCAAATGACAGACATTATACTCATGAAGAGGAAATTAAATGCATGACTAAGTGCTAAATTTCTTGGCCTTTTACATTCTTAAAACTATTATTTAGCATTAAGAAGTCTGGTAAAGTGAATGAATCTGATTTGACTTGGTATGGCATAGCGCTGTGAAATTGAGTTGTTTTTTATTACCTCATATTCTTAGTTCATTTCCATTTTGCTTTGGCACTAAAATATATTTGTATTATCACATAACCTTGGGTGGGACAATGTACAATTTGTCTAAATTTTAATCTATTTTTGTTTGCTTTTCCACTTATACTTCATTTGTTATGCTATAATTGCAATTATATAAACATATGAATTAAGATTCTTATTTAACCTTAATATCTCAAAATAACTTGCCTCATGTATGCCAGGAAGCATAGATATGTTTATTCAAAATAAATAATATTCTTAGAAATAATAACCTCATTTAATGATGATGTCAGAATATGGATAATTTCTTATAATAAATGTGAAGGTATCTTTCCTCTTTAAGTACAATCATTACAAATTTATTTTTACTTTTATATAGTTTCAATAATTAGCAACATTTTCTGTGATATATGTGTGAATGTGAATATTTGTCTTGCATCAAAACTTATTAGAGAAATAAAACATTAATACTTTCTATATAATTGACATTTTTTCCTTATATGCTTCAGTGGATATGATAAAACATGAATTCATAAATAATTATATGGGGAAAATTACTTAAATGTAAAAAATTTTTGCAAAAATAACGTTTAACTTTCAGTTTACATAAGTAAAATCTGTAAAAAAGAGGAAGAAAACATATCAAATATTGCTTGTTTTAGGCCAACCTGGGCAGTATAATAAGATACTTTTCTTAAATTTACAACAAACAAAATGAAAGATGTATGCAGACCAAACTTTAAGGTGTTCTTCCTTATTCCACTTGCTGCTAATTTTTTATTTTAAAAAATCATGTGTTATATTTAGCTTTTGTTCATTAAGAAACAAAAAAGTTACAGCTTTTTAAATAAATAAAATTCTCTATATATATTATATATATGCATGCATGTGTATGTGTGCATATTTGTGTGTGTGGGGGGATGGTGATTCCAATAAACATAATGGTAATAACAGTTTGTTACTGTAAACTAGGAGATTAGATGTAACAGGGTACTAGAAATATGGAAGAAGAATATCTTATAGACCAGAAATGTTTTTTAGAAAAATATCTGAACTGTACCGCAGAATAAATTGAAGTTTCTAAATGAATAATAAAATTGTTATATGATAAGGAGAAAAAACATAAAAGTTGGTAGGTAAAAATGATGTACTAAATCTCTGTATTACTCAAGTGTAGAGAGAAAATAAATGCTGAGAGTATAAATTGGCAAGACACCAAGAGATAGATTACAATGGGGTTTGGATAAGGAGTGAAGAAATACAAAATGTATCTCAAAATAATATAAAGTTACTGAATTATTTAATGTGATAACATTTGTGCTTTTGTGTAACCATTGGCTGCAAATGGGAGACAATTCAGAAAGTCAAGTTTGCTTCAGAGATCCATACAATGAACAACCAAGAGCTGGAAGCAAGGCGGCAGCTGTGATAAATGAAAGGGAAGTATGGAATTCAGAGGCTCAGGGAGTTATAACATACCTGAAGCATAGTAGAAAGAAAGGAGAAGGTGTGGCTTCTATGTAGAATATAACTGAGCTGGAAATGACTGGATTTCTGAGAATATCATCAGATGCTGAACTATAATAAAGAGGACAATATGAGATGAGTGTCTTAGTTACTTTTTATGTTTCTGGGGCAAAATACCTAGCACCCACAGCTAGAGGAGGGAAGGTTTATTTTGATTCATTGTTTGTAGAGGTTTCATTCCATAATTGTCTGGCTCCAAGGCAGGGTGGCGTGGCAGAGGGGTATCACAGAGCAGGAAAAACAGATCATGGAGTGGAAGGTGGAAGGCAGGAGGCAGCCAAAGCAGCAAGTAGCACCCTACAATGGCAGCTCTCTCCTGGTCCCTTATAGTCTATCAAGCTATATACCCTTAAGGCAGGTAGCACTCACACCTAGGGTGGCTTTCCCATTATGCCCACCCAGAACTATGCCAAAACAGTCAATGAACTAATTTAGTAATAACACAGCCTGAATCCTAGCATTCCACCATGAATCAATCACAAACTAGATCTAGTCACATCTGAAAAAGCCCCACCTATGACCACATGAAGCTTTCTGGGGACATCTAGACGCAAGTCATAAAAGTGAGACGTACTGGGAGTGAGACTGAGGGGAAAGGTTAAGGGGAAATGTCTGATAGACATCTCTACAGACTCACAGGAAGGTGAAATTTAATAAGCATCAACCTGGAAATAGCAGATGAAGTCAAGAAGGTAGTCACAGTCATTCTCAAATCATGTAGAGCCTGAATATCAGGGCAAAGAGGATGGAACTCATGGAATGCTAAGCTTTGAAAAGGCAAGTAAAAGAAAAGGTGGGTAGTGGATTGGTAACAGGCGGTCAATTTAAACACCAGCTGAACTGAATCAGCATGGTACTGAGCGTGGATGGCCCACCTGAGGACTGTTGCCAGCATAAAAAGGAGACCTGGAGAGGAAGAGTAACATTGTGGGTTCTCCTAAATGTTGTTGTTTGGAGCCCCTGCTTCTGCTGGAGGAGTTTGTCATGCTGGCTCCCCTGTTATAAACTTGGCTGTTATCATCAGAGGAGCTTGGGACCTTGTTGTTGAGAATGGCTGTGGTTCAGTTTGGGGAGCTTTGGTCCTTACTTTGAGCATTGCTTCCTGAATCTGGATGGGAAGATGTGTGCTGTTCCATCTCCAGGAGAAGCTTGTCATGCTGGCTTTCTGATATGAACTCATCTGTTCTCATTGTGAGAGGAGCTCAGACCTCTTTGTTACTGAGGGTGGCTGTGGTACTTTTCAGGGAGTGTCCTTTCTTGGTTCCACTACAGAACCCATAACCTACTGGCACAGATCCTTCACCTCACTGGCATAGACTTTTTTATTTCCACAGCGCAGATCTGTGAAGTAGACTTGCATGAGTCATTGTTGTCGGCTCTAGGTTTTCAGCTGAACTCATTCAGGTTATTGCCATGGGATCTGAACCAGGTTCAAGATAAAACCAAGGAGCCAGAGACGGTGCCAATTAGAATTTAAGAGCCTTTATTAGCCAGCTGGCGACTGGACAGCAGGACCCATGCAGGGAACCACTGTGCAGTGCCGAGTGAAGGGAGAGCTAGGTATTTATGTACTATAACCATACCCCCGGTGACAATGGTTACAATTAAACATGCATCTATGATGTCCTGGTTGTCATCCCCCTTGACAATGGTTGTAATTACACATACATGTATTACATCTTGGTTGCCATCCCCATTGACAATGACCACAATTACACATACATCTATAACATTCTGGTTGGCATACCTGCTGGGACACGGTGCACCGAACAGACCTGAGAATACGGAACTAAGTTACATTCTCAAGGGGGAGTAGCCTCACAAGCAAGGGAGTGGGGAGGTACAGACAGGGTTCAGTAGTTTTTCTATTATGTCAGCCTACAGCAGGATCCAGGCCCTCAGTTGGATTTTCTAGGTCTTTAGCATTGTGGACAGATTTCTAGCACTTTCTTTGTATTTGACTCCTTAGGTGGCCATTATAAATAATATTATAAATTCTGTGTCTGGTATGTAATTGTTCTCCTTGCAAACCCTGACTACAACAAGGTGAATTAAAAGAAATACACAAAGTAAAAGAAAATGTAATGATTTTTAAAAAAGCAGAAGATAAGAGTTTTCTTTAGGAATGAACACCAGTGAGGAAAAGGCCCAGCAGGCTAAGTACTGGTATGAATCTGATCTTGGCAAAATGCAAGTCACTGATAAGAGAGTGGTTTTAGTGAGTTAGTGGACCTTCAGAGTTATGGATCAAAGAGTGAAAGACATTTGAGGAAGTCGTAACAAGAGTGCACTTTCTACAGTGACTAGACAGAAATATGGGATTAATAAATATTTTCTTTCAAACCAAACTTTTTATCTGAGAAAATTTTAGATTCTTAAGCAACTGTAGAGAAATAAAACAGAGACATCCCATGTTATCTTTACCCAATTTCCTCCAGTGGGGGAAACTACAGTACAGTATTACAAACAGGATTTTAATATAGTCAAAATGTAGATCAGGATGATCACAGCAAATCTCTCTCATGTTGTACTTCTATAACTGCACCTGACATTAACACATGTAGCCCTGACAATCACTAATATATTACCCATATCTATAATCTTGTCATTCTAAGAATGTAATATAACTATAACATGCAGTATGAAATATTTTGTACTTGAATTTTTCACTCTGCCTAATTCCTTAAAAATTCATTCAAGTTCTTAGATAACAAAGTAGATCATACTTTTTCCTTGTTGACTAGTATTCCATGTTCTAAATATATCACAATTTGTATAAACATTAATCCAGTAAAGGACTAAGTTGTTTTTTTTTTTTTCCTGATTTCTGGCTAATTCAAGCTAAGCTACTCTTCATGTAGAGTTTTCTGTGAACACAAATTTTCATTTCTTTGAGATAAATGCCTAAGAATAAAGTTAGTGGATCATAACCACTGACTGTTTTGCAGAATGCCTGTTGCATTTTAGATTCCTGTTGACAATAGTGGAGTGATCTAGCTTGTCTATTTCTTTCCCAGCATTTCATTGTGTGACTATTTTGTTTTAACTATGCAGGTTGACTTGCACTTTGATTTGCATTTCTCTAGTGGAGGATGATTTTGGACATCTTTTACAGGTTTATTTGACATCTCTGTTCTCACTTTAGTAAATCAATGGTTACAATTTTTGCCCATTTTATAATTTTTTTACTATTAAGTTCTTTATATATTCTAAATGCTAATCCTTTGTGGAATAGGTAGTTTGCAAATACTGTGTCCCATTGTGTAGCTTTCTTTTTCATTCTATCAGGCTATTTCCAAAGCAACATTAAAATTTATGAAATCCAATTTATCAAATATTTCTTTTATGAATCTTAATTTTAGTGTCATGCCTAAGAATTCTTTCTTTCTTCCATCACATATATGTTCTATATTTTTCTAAAGCGTTGTAGTTTCACATTTTAACATTTAAGTCTGTGATGTAGTTTGTGTTAGTTTTTTTATGCACATTTTTATTTTTTTTATTTTAGTTCATCAGTATATGTGTGCAGTACATAACATTTACATTTCTTGTGGAAAGCTGGTGTATGTACATGTTATAATACATTAAAAGATTTAAAATATAGGTATTCATTTTGGGGGGACCTTAGACATCCAATTACTATAGCAGTGTTCCTTGGAGATCAGTTTTTCTCCACTGAATGCTTTTTCACCTTTGTCAGAAATGAATCAGGCATATTTGTAGAGGACTATTTCTAGGTTGTCTATCCTGGTGCATGAATCTATGTATCTGTTTCCATTCAAATGTCAAATTGTACAGATCATCATACAGTCAACCTTAATAGTGGGTAGAATGATTTCTCTCATTTTATTTTTTCAGTGTCTGTTTCTTAAAACGAATAATTTTTCATATAAATTTTAAAATAAACTTGTATGTATGTACTCCAAACTATGTTGAAATTTCTACAGAATTTGAATTTAACATATATACAAATTGAGAGAGCGAGGACTAGTCAACATTTTTATCAGGGAGTGACTGTGTGGAGATCAGTGATAAGCATCAACAGTATATATTAATCCTGTATCTTTTAACCTTACTGCTCAGTAATTAGTTTTGTAAGAGTTTTTTTGGTAGACTCCTTGAGATTTTCTATTATAAAGAATATGTCAATTGTAATCAGGGACTTTTTAACTAACTTTTCTAATCTGATTATCTTTCAATGGTATTTATTTTCTTATTATACTGGTTTCAACTTTTAGTAGTTTATTGAATATGTTATCAATTATATAGAAATTAATCTTTCACCAAATATAAGGCTAGCTGTAGGTATTTTGTAAATACTTTTTAAAAATATAGTTAGGAAATTTCACCTTACTACTGGTTTGTTGAAAGTTATTTGATGATTTTAAAATTATGAATAGGGAGTCAGATTTTTGTCAAGTGCTTTTTCTGTGTTAATTGCTAGGATAATGTAATTTTATTTACTTAACATGCTGATACAGTGAATCATATTGATTGATGTTTAAATATCGAACTAACCCAGACACTAAATCTCATTTATTCCTGGCATATAATTATTTGACATATAGATAAATTTAATTTTCTAAATTGTGTTAAGTTTGGGTTCTAAATTCTTGAGATATTGATCTGTCGTTTCATTTTTGTCTTATTTGGGTATAGGCATAATAGTGATCCAGTTAAATGACTAGGAGAGTATGCCTTTCTGTTTATTTTGTAGAAGTATTGTAAAATTGATGTTACTGTCTCTATTGGCTTACAAAATGCTCCAGGGAAATGCTCTAGACTTGGGGACTTCTTTTTGACAGCTTTCCATAATAAAAGGAAATTTAAGACTTCTTACAAGGCTATTCAGATTATCTATTTTATCTTGACTGGGTTTTTACAGGTTGTTCTTTTTAAAAACTTTGTTTTTTCTAAATTGTTGAATTTATGAGTATAAAGTTGTTCATCACATTCTGCTATTATTCTTTGAAAGGCTGAAAGATCTGTAGCATTCTAGTCTGTTTTGTTGCTTAAGTTGGTGTGCCATGTTTTCTTTGTCAAGTTTGCTAGAAGCTTGTCAATTTCATTGATTTTTTTAAGAAACAGATTTTTTTGTTTCTTCAGTATCCTCTATTCATTCTATTTTTTCACTTGATTGTAGCCAAAAGGCCGAGAAGTGATTGCATTCTATTTTTAATTTCATTGATTTATGTGCTTATTTCCTTCCTTCTGCTTTCCCAGTTTCTTTGTGTTCTATGTTTTCTATTTTCTTGAGGAAGAAAGTGACAATTTTGTTTTGAGACCTCTTCTGCCTAAATAAACATTAAATGCTATCAGATTTTTCTAACATTTGCTTTAGCTGTGGAACACATTTTAATATTATTTTTATTTGTATTTTAATTCAATTTAAATTATTTTCAAATTTTCCTGAGATCTCTTTAAGCCTAGATTATTTTAAAATTAATGTTCAATTGCTTGAGAATTTTTTTTGTTGCTCTATTATTAGTTTATAGTGTGATTTTATGATGGAGAGAAAAAATTTTTTATTCATTAAGGTTTGTTTTATGACTTATTTTATGATCTATACTGACAAATGATTTGTAGAAGCATTAAATTTTTTTCTACCAACATTGAGTGGAATATTCTATATAAGTCAGTTAGGACTTGTTAGTTGATTATTTTGTTCATGTCATTTAGATAATTGCTAGCATTTTGTCTACTTAATTTCTCTTGTATTTAGAGAGGGTTGTTGATGCCTCTAAATAAACTTTGCATTTGTATTCTTTTCTTTCCATTCCTCTCAATTCTTACATATTTTGAGGTTTTGTATTTGGGGATTTCTTTTGTGTTTCTGGAAAAGTGATCCTTGTATGATTATGATTATGTAATGTAAAACTTTAACTATACATATATGTATGTAGGTATATATTTTTAAAGATTAGGGTTTACATGATATATTTTTCTATCTTTTTATTTTAATCTCTCAATTTTTTACTGAAAGGGCTATTTTGCAGACAATGCATCATTGAATTTTTTTTTAAAGAATCTACTAATCTCTTTTACATAACATATTTAAACCATTTACATCGAAAATTCATTTAGTTTCTTTACCCTCATGCCTGTAGAACATAATTGTCTAAAGCATATTTTTGTATACATTGTCACAGCAGAAGTTTATATTTTTTGCTTCAATAATCAAATGTGATTTAGAAGGAGAATAGTCCATTTTATTTATCTCTATTTTTCCAGTTTTGGAAAGCTTTTGTCTTTGTTTTCCTTTCTGTAAATCCAGCCTTTCTTTTGTTTGTATTTGCTTTTCCATATAGAGAATTTCCCTCATACCTTCTCCAAGGGTAGATTTACTAAGAACAAATTGTCTTCATTTCCCTTTGCCTGGAACTGTCTTTACTTTTTCATTCCTGAGAAATATTAACTGGATGTCTAAATTATGATTGACAGTTCTCTTTTCTATGGCCCCAATGTTGCCGTGCCACTGCTTTTTGGCTTCCATGATTTTATATAAGAAACTTGCTGTCATCCAAGTTGATGTTTTTCTAAGCTTTGAGGCGTATTATCTGGGTCCCGAACATTCTGGTTATTATGTCGTAAGACTCTAGATCTATTTCATCTTATTGTTTATATCAATCTCCTATTGAATTTTGCTTAAAGGGAAGCGGAATGCGTATGTTCAGCTTCCCAGTGGGCCCTATTGGAACCACCTTGGGACACCAATCTTAGCTGTCTCCTTGCAGATGGCAGGATGGAAATCCAGCTTCCTACATGGGCTTGCTGCTCCATTTCAGTGCCAGCGAGACCATGCTTTACCTGAACGGGGATTACTTCTGTCTTTGCTGCCATTGCTAGAGACAGATTCATTCTCCAGGACTATTTTACCAAGTTACTACAAATTCAGTGGCTAAAATCAACACATGAATTATCTTACAGTTCTCTAGGTCAAAATTTTAGCAGTCTCACTGGGATAAAGTCACTGGGTCAGCAAGGCTGCATTTCTTTCCAGATGCATTAGGGTGGGAAATAATTTCTTGCCTTCTCAAGCTAGAAGAGTTTTCTTATACATCTTAACTCACAGTTTTCTTCCTCAGTCTTCAGAACAAGCAATGGAAGGCTGAGTCCTTCTCATAGTGCTATCTCCTTTGTCCTTTGTAAATGAAAAAAGATTCTCTGTTTTTAAGGACCCAAGGGGTTCGATTAATATAAGCTGGATAATGTAGGATGACTATGCCGCTTGAAGATCTAGCCGGATTAAATTTGCAATGTGAACTTTTTGATAGAAAGTAACATATTCCAAGGGTAATGTTTATGTGTGGACATGTTTGGGATCCATTATTGAATCACCAAAATGGATGAAGGAAATGAAATGTCAGTTAGTGGGTAAAGACTTGCCTCCTCATGAGCCTCTAGTAATATAAGAGGCTTAGGAGTGATGCTTAGCCCTGTCTCATGATGCCTCACTAGATGACTTTGCTACTATCACCAGTGGAGGCTTAATTTAATAGGGAGGTTGAATGAGTAGAACAGTGATTGACAGAAAGAAGAACATGAGTAGGAATAAGAGGTTAGGATTTTAAGGTTCAGGAAGAAATTTTAAACTTGAAGAGAGAAGTGACAACTGAGGAATGGAAAACAGAGAGGAGTGTGGATAGGGAAGATTTAACTCTGCAGGCTTGAGTTTCTCAAACCCATTGCATTCTAAAGAAAGACTCGTGTTCAGGACTGGCCCTCATTTAGCTGCTGGGAGGTAATTTTAAGATCATTTTCTGCCCAATGAGAGTGTTTCTATGTGCCTTATCCTTCGGGCCATTTGAACAACTAAATTTAGCCTGACAGTGTGACTCAGGGCTAACATCTGACTTTTCTCTGGAAATTGAGGGGCTGGAGTCTGAGTAGTTGAAGTCAATCACATGGTCCTGCATGCCTATGTGAGGGATTCCCCATTTAAAACCTTAAATTAAAAAGCTCAGGTGAGTGTCCTTTGTTGGAAATATTTTGCATGAGTTTTCATACATCATTGCTGGTAGAATTAGAAGCATCCCTATGTAACCCCACTGGAAGGAATAGATAGAAACCTGTGTCTGGTAGTTCCTGAACTTTGCCCTACATGCTTTTTGTTGTGCTGATTTTAGTCTGTATTATTTTACTTTTATAAGCTGTAACCAGGAGTATAGCAATTTTCCTGAATTCTTTAGGTCCTAAAAAAATCATTGAACCTGAGGTAAATCGACTTTCAAGAACTTCAGTTCAGAGGACAAATGCATACAGATGTACATTTACTTGCAGGTATTGGGAAAGCATTTCAAATATTTCCTGTGAAGATCTTGATATTTCTTTTGGAAGTAGAAGTCAGTTTATCTGAGAGTGAAGGGAATAGAAGAAAGGGTAGTCTTGAGAAGAAAAGCAAAATCTTAGAAAACCAGTAGAAGCAAAGTCAAAGTAGCTGATAAAGGACTTGTAGAAAGATTTTTCTAGCAGGATGGACAGCCCAGCTAATGCTTGGCATTCCTATCTTCATGGACGTGTGATATATCTTCATTCATCTGGTTATAGGCTATAGGAGTAGAGTGACAGAGTTTGACTTGACGGGATGCAGAGGTGTTTTTGGAAGGTAAGTGCAACAAAAGAAAAAAATAACGGAATTTCATTGAGCTATTTCTTTAAGTCACTATTTGGTTATCATAACTACCATTGGCTTAACCTATCATATTGCAGAGGTATGATTATTCTTTTTGCAGACATGGAAACTTAGGACAACTAAAATCACTAAAGGCATGTTTGAAAATGTCTTACAAGTAATTTGTAATGAAAGACTCTGAATACCCTTAATTATCTTTTTTATTATGTTATTTCTTACTCAAAATAAAGTTATGGCAAACAGGAATCATTTTTTATTGATTCAAACTAGATGTAGGTTGACTTCTGAAATATAACCAGTATTTTGCAGCAGTTATTATATTTAAGGAAAAGCGTATTTACTTTAAGAAACTGAAAATAGAAATATGCATTCATTTCAGAATCAAAAAAGGAGTTTATGCAGCATATTTGCATATAAATGCAAACAGTATATGACCACACATGTACCAAAGCAATTTAGTGATCAATAAGGATTTGCTGAATTAATGAAAATGTATTTTTGGAGCCAAAATAGATTACACAATATTTTATGATTTTACTTTTTAATCAAATAAATGTTTTAAATATTTTACACTTCAGTCTCTACTGTAACCTTTCAAAAAAATCTTTCTTATGGATTTCTAATTTTGTATTTTATGTTTGTTGAGCAATTGCTTATCTGACTGTAACAACAGTTGTAATAAATGATTGAAAAGCACACATTGGCACACTGGGTCTTCAGTTTGTAATGCGGACCAGGGCTTACATTTCAAGTATTTCTATTTCAGTGAAATACAGGCTGGGTACTCATGATTTTCTTTTTTTCATTTATTATTGCAGGTTTGTATGGGTTAGTTAAAAGTCAAGAATTCCTCTGGACTCTAATACTGCTCTATATTTTCTTATTCTTATGTTTTTCCCATAGAATTGGATGTCTTTTTTGTCCAAAAGAAAACCAATTCAAATACTCTTAAGCCTGAAATCAAATTAAAACCTTTAAAAATAAAACTGCATAAGCAATCAAATAGTGACATATAACTGATTTACCTTCTTAGGTGTAATACCTTCTCAGGTGTACTCTTTTAAATGAATAGTGTTCATATAAGCATTTTTATGCACTTTATTTCTCTCACTCTACTCGTATTATCTCAGTAAACATACTTTGTTTCTTTGTCTCTTTTTATTTCTGAAAATAGCAGCCCATTTAGTTTAACCTATAGTCACTGCATTGATAAGCCTAAGTAAATCATGCTTAATATGTTAAACCTCTATTATGACAGGTATTAATAAAACTTAAAATACATTAATGTTAGGAATGAATACGAGTCTTCTCACCACATTATCAATACTTATACTGCATTTAGAATCGTTATTTTCCATTAAATTTTCACCTAGGTAATCAAATGAAGGCATTTTTAATAATCCATTTTTCAGAAGACACTGATTGATTATAACAAATGTAATTTTCCATCTTACTTGAAGATCCATTTTCATGGTACAAAAACCATTTGAACACTAAATGAATGCAGAACAGTAATAGCATAAAGATAGTGTTTTCTGTAGCAGAGAACAATGCAAGATTTTGTATGTGTACACTATTCTGTAGAAGTCTTAAGTCTTATATGAGTCCTTACATTATTTACCTTCTCTGACAACGGCTGCAATGCCATTACACACTACTTTCTTGTTCACTTTTCTTTTCAATAGGCAAAGGGACCTAGATACTTGTATTCATTTGCTAGAACTTTTATAACAATGTAGTTTAAACAATGGAAATTTATCGTCTTAGAATTCTGGAGACATGAAGCCAGAGACTATGGTGTTGTCAGGTCTTGTTCCTGTAAAATCTGTGAGGGAAGGATTTGTTCCAGATGGTCATCTTCTTCCTGAGTTCTTCTTCCTTCTGTATGTGCCTATGTTCACATTTTCCTTTCTTTAGATCACAAGTCATATGGGATTAGGGAGCCCCTAATGCCTGCTTTTAACTTGATTCCTTCTATAAAGACCTCATCTTCAAATAAGGTCACATCCTGAAGGACTGAGGGTCCCTTACTTGTTTTTTACTTCCTCAGTGTGAAGAGGACTCCATTTAACCTGTAACTAAATTTACCTCCACCATAATAGAATTGTCCAAAGGATTCAGGTTTGTCATCAACATGCATCAAATATTTATTGTGTGTTTAGCTAGTGCTAGAGACATGCTGGTTTCTAGAGTCAGGTGATTCAAAAGTACTATAGATCTTAAGTATGGTTATGGAGTCAAACAGAATTGTTGAAACAATAAGTGCTATATTAAATTATTTTCAGTTACTAAGGCAAAAGATTGGAGAGAATGTATGTTCCTTCTCGAGTGTTCTGAGTGCCAAAGAGGGCCTCACAGAAGTCGAAACACACAGAATGAAGTGAGGACTTCACGGTGGTGAGAAGCTAAGTTACAGGGCAAGCTAAGTAAGGCTGTCCTCCGTGTTTGCTTCCTACTTTACATTTATATATCCTTTCTTGGAGATGTTTAACTAGCTAGATTGTGCGGAGAGATCTAGGAGAATATAGCTTGTTAGGAAGCACTGGTGAAGTTCTTTGTACATGACAAGGGTTGTGCTAGAAGCTGCAGATATGACAATATGTCAAGAATGCTGTTCCTGCTCTGAATGGGTATAATTCATGCATATGCCCTGTGTCCTCAGAGCCCCCTTCTAATCTCCATGGAACCTTGGAAGCCAGTGCCTCCACTAACTCCTTTGGCACTGGAGTGGTATAAATGGGCTCTGTTTTCGTCTAAAACACTGCCAGTTTCCCTCTCTCCTTCCATATGGTTATTAATCAGCCAAGCTTTACTGTTTAAAGGAAAGCATGTATTTATTGGGTCAGCTGGCACTGAAGCGATTTACTGCTATTACTATATTTTGATATCCTCTGTCAATTCTGCTGAAGGGTTCATTTGCTCTCACCTGCTCACATTCATGAAATCATAAACTTTTAAAAATCACTCGAGTTTCTCTGCCAATATCTGTTATATTTTAGAAAGGATCTTTGAGAATATGGAAAAGGGTTAGTAGATATGCAGCTTGATGAAATGTTTTTTTTTTGTCAAACATAGTTGGTTTCATTCATGATTCAATATGAAAAGACAGGTTCCTAAAGAAAGTTTCCACATTTTCATATTGTTCATAAATATTTCAACTTGATTTTACTTAGTGCCTAAATGAATAACCCATGAAAGGATTTGATTTCAAACCATTAATTGTCACAGATTTTGAACCCTCTGTGAGTTGACAGATGCAGTGTTATTATGAATTGTAAGGAATCTTAGCAAGATGCATTCCCATTGTAACTGAACTAGTTAAAGCCAGTGAGGCAGGACTAAACTGTTGTGACATTTTCCCAGCCCCACTATTACCTGTCAAATTGGAAAAAAATCAAGCTTACGTATTGATGTGCTCACTCTTGTTATTAATTGAAGTAAATGGATAAGCTTGTCCATCAACAGTAACAAACACATCTGCTCATTGTTTAAAAAAAATCTCCTTAATCTGTTTTTCACCAGTCCCTGAAACTTGAAAAATGCTTTGTTTTCTATGACTATTTGTGTTTGCTCCCCACTTTTTTAATTTGCTGACAAAGTGAAATATGGAATACTGTATTTGCTTATTTCATGTTTGGTTCACAATGAATTGAGTTATATAAAGTAGGACATGGACAAATTACAAAAACCAGGACAAGCAGGGTCCCTAATAGTCTTATATAACAGCAAACATTCTACATCTGTTTTAATCCATCATCTTCTTTGCTTCTCACATAAAATAGTGTATGCTTTTCTTGCCCTCTGAGTTTTAAGTACAAAGAGAAAGTTTTCCATACTGTAAAACTGAAAAACTTTTGATGAGAAAGTACCTCAAAAAATGCAAAGGGGAAAAATCTCTTTGGTTATTTCATTCGTGTGAATCTATTAATGCCAAAAGCACAGTGCAATCCGTGATAAACTAAAGTTATTCTAAATCTTCTTTAGCCTAAGAAAGGTGTTTGTGACAGTATTTCATTGGTATGAAAATAAAAAATCCATCCCTAATGTCATGCAGTGTACTAGAATGTTCTTGTAAGTTGGTAATAGAAAAGCTAACACAATAAGGGTCAAGGTGAGGGGAGCAATTTAATAATATACATCTGAGAATTTTATCTTCATCATGAACATGATATTTATGAGAGTTGGAATAAAGATGCATCAAATGTTATAGCTTCTTTTTTAACCGAAGTCATATTAAAGAAGAAAACTTTTTCTTCTGCCTCATGCCTATATTTAGGTTTTTCTATATAATGGTAAGAATAATAATTCTGAAGTGTCTAAATATTTGCAAAATATTTTCTATTAAACATTATGAAGCCACCAAAAGCAAAAAGGCAATTAAGATGCGCTAATATAACATGGTTTGTTTTCTATAAGAAAATAAGACAACTGAAAGAAAACTAATCACCCGCTGGAGAAGATGGGAAAGCTGCACAGACAGAAATTTCGCAGCAGTGCTTGAGAGCTCTCTCCATGTGTCTTAATGAATTACATTGCTAAAGTATCCTTCCAAGATTAAACTCAAAGTCCTAGTGATGCTTGAACAGACGTGAATACAGTACTGATGAAGAAGACAGCGATAATAAATTAAACCGTGTCTTTCCTCATTCCATATTTCCTTTTGTGTAATCTGTATTGGCATTGTTTCCTCTCCCAGAAGGGTCTCCCGAGCTTCCCAAGGCTCTGCCTGAAACTCCAGATTGTGGCCTTTGTAAATAACGTACATAAAGAAAGGCTGTTAAACTCTTGTTGAGTTATTTTTGTTTTGCACTTTGCACCTTCAGTGCATATGAGAACTACTCCCACACCATTTCCTGACAAACCAAATCTTGCTGTGAAGGCTGAAAACGTTAGTCAGTTGCACCCTATTTTTAGGACTTGTAATGAAGAGAAAATGTAGTGTTATAACACCCATCCAAATGCTGGCACCCCAGTAGACAACTGCAGAGTTTTCAGAGGTAATGTAGACAATTTATACAAAAAGCATTAAATTATGACCAATTCTGCAAATAAACAGACAACAGATCACTAGAAGTTGTGACGGGATCTAGCCATGGTTTGGAAACGCCAAACTTGGTGCCACTGAAGATCACAGATGGCCTAGGATAGCAACAGAAGTTACCCAGGAACTGGACTTGGAAAAATGCTAATTTTAGTGTTATGAGAGAGAGTGTAGAAATAAGTCCAAAAATCTTCTTTGCTGAAGCTTTGGAAATCACATTTTAAATGTCTTTTATTTTCCAAATAATAATGGCTAACTTTTATTGAGTAGATACTGTGTGCCAGACACTACTGTACATATTTACATGTATTGACTCGGCCCTTATGACAATCTTATCAAGGAGATACTATTATTATTCTTATTTTACAACTGAATAAACTCAAGTACAGAGAGAAGAATATAGCCAACTATCAACAGAACAAATACTCAGACCCATGTGATCCAACTCTACCACCTTCATTCCTTCTGAACTACTTACTGCTATGAAGATCACTTCAAGAAGTTTCTTACCATTCTTGGTGACGTTATATTCCTTCTTATCACATTTTCATGCACATTCAGAGAAGAAGTCAGATGCAGAAGAAAAAAGGAAAATTTGAACATGTCCTTGTTACAGAATGTCAAAAGTTGGTGGCATTTCTATGAATTTAGGCATATGGTGCTTGTTGATGCAGGCTATGCTACTGATACTGTTTATCTTGCTGACTCTATGCTGGTCAAACTCTCAGTCTCAGCTTTGCAAACTTGATCACTGTAAATTCTTGGGATTTAGATCTCATCAGATTTTCAACTTTCTTCTCTTTCTCTTGATAGGTACTTTGGGAATTATATAAGCTCAAACTTCTGGGTCCCTAAATGACACAGACCATTCTAAGCCTGTTTAAGTAAGTTCAATCATAGGTTCACATGATCCCACAGTTTACTTATAATTAAGTAAATCTATCATTTCTTATAATATAAACTTCCCCAGTGACATTGTAGTGGTTCAGGTATCTGGGAAACGCTGCATTTGGGGAATAAAATGATGAGCTGTATTATTACCTAAGTGTGTGCTGTGGCACCCAGATACTATGTGGTTAGTAGAGAAAATAATTATACAGTGGCAGAAGCTAGAATGATGTTGGGCGTGGTGGTACACCCCTGTAATCCCAGCCTTTGGGAGGCTGAGACAAGAAGATCATTGTGAGTTCAAGACCACCCTGGGCTACAAGTGAGCTCAAGATGAGCCCGAACTGCTTAGCGAGACCTTGTCTCAAAAAAGCCACACAAAATAAATAAATAAATAAATAAATCTAGAAGGATTATTTTTCTGGTTATCATGATGCCTGTGGTACTTACAAGTTTTTTTTTTCCACTTATTATTTGTTATGGCTTCTTTTCTAGATACTAATCTCTATACCTAAAAATTTATTTAAAAACTTATATTCCTTTATATAATAGAGTACTCCCTTAAAATTGTGTTAAATTGTCCCAATAAAACCTTGAGACGCCCCTCTCAAAGCAACTGATGCATAAACTGAAAATCAAATAAACCACTTGATGCAAAACATGCACACAGAGTAAGGCCATACCTTGACTTGTCTACAGTATTTAATTCTTCCTGGGCAATATGTGTTCTTCAGATTTGTGGGGAGCAGGAACGAATGAGTTGAGTAACATCAGTTTCATTTAAGTTCACAAATTTCTGCTTACTTGATGGTTCTGAGAGTGTGGGTCTAGAATCAGAAACATCATTCAGTATCCCCTGGGAAATTGTTAAAAGTATAAATTCTCAAGCCACACCCCAAAAATACTGCATCAAGAACTGTGATGGTGGGACCCAGAAATCTATCTCCTCCATGGTGTTTGGATGTATGCTAAACTCTGAAACATCAATCTAATATATCTGCTTTTATATGCACTAAGATCAGACTTTCGGTGTGTTCTCCTCAGAAAATACTCATTTGAAAACTGCCAATTTGTGTTTGTCTGATTTTTGTTTTATTAAAGATTCACTTCTCTCCTTCTTGATATCAAATAGAAAGTGCTAGTGTTAATTTTGTGTATTTCTGCTAACATATTAGGTGAGGACCCATCAATGGGTAATTCTCAGACAGCTGATTATTTTCCTCATTTCGAGATTCTTAGGAGTCCCATTCTGTTGTCTTCCTATAAACCCAACCTCTGATATTTGTAGGGAATATGGTCAAAAATGTTTGTGCAACCCCAAGTAACACATTATCACAGAGTATTCCTTGAAACTGTTATAGAAAGAATTGTATTATAACAAAAATTTTTCAAATAAGTGGTCTCTTGGTGACTTGGAAATTGTAGGTCAAGAGTATGGGCTTCATTTCATGGTGAAAATTGATACTTTATTACCCTCCATGAAGGCAAGTCAATCCTCTCAATTTTCCTTTGAAATACATGGCTATGAAAGTACTCTCTTCCTATAAAAGCAGTTTTTTTCATCTTCATTAAGTGTTTTTTTAATTTAAAGTCTGTCTTGTCTATAGACAGTTCCACCTATTTAAAAGCATCATAGTATAAAAGTAAAGACACATGTTGAGAATCTAAAAAATTTTGACTCAGTAGTCATTGGTGCCTGTTTGATGTAGACTTTGAAGGAGTGTTTAACATTTAATATAGTTAAATTTTTTACCAAAGGTCATATACTCTTACATAATTCATTAACCTGTAATTAGCCATGTTTTTAATTTTTGAAAAGTTTTTGTAGGTTACTTAATGATAAATTTTCCATTTTCTGAATATGAGGATCCCATTGTAAGGTAATTAAGTGTATGTTTTCATCACTCAAGGTAAGAAAAACAAAAAGCACTCTATTTGTATTATAAAGTTACAGAAGAAATGAAAACAACTATATTTTCCTATTTCTTCTTGATTCAGGCTTGGTTAAATTGAGCATCTAAGAATTTAGCTATTTCTCCTATTTTCCAATTTGTTGGAAATTTATTCATAGTATTCTCTTGTGATTCTTTTTATTTCTGTGGAATCCATTGTAACATCTCCTTTTCCTCTGTATCCTACATCTATTCCCCAGCTCTGCTGCATATGCAGCAGCAGAGCCAAGCCGGGGTGCAAAGGGCTAAAAACTTACCCTGAAGAGATTGTAAGGGGTACGTGGAGCATAGAGACAGAAGTCCTCCATACCTGAACTCTATGACCACATTTTGTGGGCAGTTAAGTAGCTCCAAGATTATTTTGGTAGAATTGACATGATGATTTCTAAATTTCACATTTTAAAGATTTATTATATTTGTCATTCTCCATGAGACACACAGTTATCTATCTCAGTTTTTTAAATAGAAAGATGTGATATGAAAGACTTGGGCCAGAACATATCTTAGCATGTTAAGAGTACAGTATTCGCTAACTTTATAGGATCCTCTATTGATTTTGCTAAGACTGAGAAATTTTCTTGGAAAATTGAAACAAAGGACAAAATAATACTGTATTGGGATTAGTTTGGTGTTTTAACCATAGTGATGAGAAAATTATTGGAAAATACAGCCATAGAGAATTTTTCTCCAAGTAATGCAGTATAACTAGTGATTTTGGCCTTAGCTTTAAACAGAAAGGAAATATTGAAGAGCAAAAATTCCTGTTACATAACAACATATCCAGAGGCATTTAGCTGGCAGTAAGAGGAGGTTTTTGAAAGAGAGCATTGTATGTTTTGTAATTTTGATAACCTCCATACCTCAATTTAAATACTGTTGTAGTAAAGCACTGGTAAATATTTACCAGCATCCCAGATATACATTAAAATCTCTAAGAAAGATTCTTATACCTCTTTAGTATCCACAGAGTCCTACAACTTACTAACATTTTTTGGAGTTAACAGGAATATTATTTGAAGTATGGAAAGAAATTGGAGTTTAGTGAATGGATCTCAGTAAACCACCATCTCTCCAAACTTTTTTTTCATTATTTCCATGTTAGACCATTTTCAAATTGATCCTCTGACAGGAACAATGAAGGTCCAATTAAAGTTATAAAAGTTATTTCAAATGTTGTAAAACACACAGACACACGCACACACACACACAATTAGGTCAGGATATTTTAAGAAAACTGAACTTTTAATTAATTAACCATGACAGTATTATCTAGCCAAATAGAACAATAATACTAGAAAACATTATATGAAAAATATGCTGCAATAAAATTTTCTGAATACTTATTTCATTCATGGATAAATGTAGGAAGAAAAATTAATAAGAGCAATACAATTGTTTAATGCAGGTACACATATGAAATCACATGGATTATTCCAAAGTAAAAAGAATAAGTCCCAGGAATCAAATGTCCCTAATATTTGCAAAATGCCTACACTATTTCAGGTACCTTACCACTATCATCTATGCGTCATCATGCTACGGTCAATCCTGCAAGGGACATGTGGTCACTCTTTTTTTTTGCAGATAAGATACCAAAATAAATGACTTACATCTTACAATTTTAAGACCAAGTTTATGGTTGTTGTGTTGTTGCAAACTGAACTGAGAAGCTAGCATATGGTTGCCAAATGCTCTAATGTTGAACTACATCCCCAGCCCCATGGTTTCTAAAAAAATAATTAGTAAACTTCGTTCTTACCAACACATAAGCCCTTGCCTTACAAACAGCATGGACTTTTAAGAATCTGCCATCTCAGCTAAGTCATTTCTGAATTGCTATGGGTATCCCTGAGGGTGTGAGAATCTATGAGAGTCATGAGACCCAGAGTACAAAGAGTTTAATTCTAAATTTTGGGACTGTCAAGAATATGCAGTTTCAGAGGAAGAGGGAAGGAAGACCCCCCCTGAGAAACAGGAATTACTAAAAAAGTGACCCCGAAGGCATGCCATTTCATGCTCTTGTTTGAAAATATTTTTCCTATACACTGATTGAAATATTCTACTCACTTTTGTTTTGTGTCCTGATGTAGTGTGTGTTATGCAAGTAAATATAGTCAGGTGTCCATATCAACAGCTTTCACATCCACAGGTTCAAACAATTACAGATAAAAAAAATTTGAAATAAAGTACAGGATATATTGGCTATCTTTTTTTGTCATTCCCAAAACAATAAATGTAACAATTATTTATGTAATATTTGCATTGTTTTAGTAATTTAGAGATGACAGTTTTTTGAAGAATGTTTGTGTGTTATACGGAAACACCATGCTATTTTATTTTAGGGACTTAAGCATCTGGAGAGTTTGGTATCCTTCAAGATCTTGGAACCACTCTCCTGTACATACCAAGGCATGACTACCTATTTAAACATAAATATTGTATTAGTCATTTGTAGAAGAGTAAAGGTATTTTTACATTAGTGTATTTTATACTTTTTTAAAACTAAACTCTATTTGGAGAATTCATTGTTGGGGGGAGACAAGTAATTATTAGCATAAGATACACTGTCGAGGTTAGAGTTATGCTGAAGTCTCTGCTATGGAACACCAAAGAGCAGACTATCAGACCTTGTAGGAGGCATTGACAAAGAGGTGAAAAGCGAACACAGACATCATACTCCAAAATATGTTTTAGGAAAGTGACTCATGCCTTTAAAACAAACAGGGTTGCTTTGGAGGTGGGAGTACCTGAGAACATGGTGACAGATACTACCCTTTCTTCATGCTCATAAGGGACTTGAATTTTATATTTTTGATATTATAATCTATGTTTGGGCCCTGAATGGGCAAATTTTCCATGTCGTGCTCCTGTGAACAACGCTTGTTTCTAACCTATGAGCAGAACCTAGCATGGTGTGACTCGGTTACATTATAAAAATTGACTTTAGGCTTGAGAAAGAAATAACCAGAGGTGATCAAAAATGCAGGACATTTTTAAATTTAAAAATTTATTACAGTAAATGACACTGCCATTAATTCCCCTCAAAATATTCCCTTCTGTATCTACACATTTATCTCATCATTCTTGCTACTTTCTGAAGTAGTTCAGGAAGTGATGTTTCTTAGGAATCTTTAAGAGTTATGATCAAAAATTCAGTGAATTCTGCTGCTACATGCCATCCAATGGAAAGGCAACCTTGTAAAAATAATATGGTGTTTTCTCTTCTACCTCATTCACTACACCTAGCACAGTGCAAGTGACTTCCCCAAAGTCAAACTGAAGATTAAATGTAAATGTAGCCAGGACACCACTACTAAAGTACTCATGAAAGAGAACTTCCACAACTGCTTCAGAAAGTGGCAAAACAATGTGATAAGTCTGTTGGAATTAAGGAAAGTATTTTGAGTGCGATTAATGGCAATATGTCCTTTACTATCTTGATTTTTTAAATATGTAAAGACACATAATATTTTCTAATCACATCTGTATTTCTTCATAAAAATATATTCCATATCTAAACGATTAACTAAAATATTAAAGTTTAGACCAAACATATTTATTTATATTTATATCAGAAATGTCTTGTGAAGTGAGATATATATTGTAGTCAGGAGTTGCAAGGAGAACAATTACACACAGGACACAGAATTTATAATATTATTTTATGATGGTCACCCAGAATTAAATACAAGAAAGTGCAGGAAATCTATCCACAACGCTAAAGACCTAAAAAATCCAGCTGAGGGCCTGGATCCCACAGCAATGTCCTGCATGAGTCCAGCTGGAGGCCTAGAGCCCATGACAATGACTCATCCAAGTCTGTTTTATGGATCTGCGCTGGAAAGGCCCAAAGGCCAGTGGTAGAAGCTAGAAAGTCTATGCCAGCAGGGTGAAGAACTGTGTCAGCAGGCTGAGGGTTCTACACTGGAGCCAAGAAGTGATGCTCAAAATAAGGGCCAGGGATCCCCTGAAAAGTACCACAGTCATCCTCAGTGACAATGAGGTCCTGAGCTCCTCTGAAGAGAACAGTCGAGTACGTATCAGGAAGCCAGCGTGACAACTTCTCTTGAAGATTAAACAGCTTACATCTTCCCCTCTGGTGCCAGGAAGTGATGCTCAATGTAAGGACCAGAGCTCCCTCAAAGTGAACCATAGCCACTCTCAGCAACAAGGTTCTGAGTTCTTGCAATGATAACAACCGAGTTCATATCAGGTTAGTCAGCTACGAAAGCTCCTCAAAGAGAACCAATGGCTCCAAACAACAACACTTAGAATAACCCACAACACCACACCCTTCCTCTTCATATCTCTTTTTATGCTGGCAACTTTCCTCAGGTGGGCCATCTACACTCAGCACCATACTGATTTAATTCAGGTGGCTTTAAATTGACCACCAGTTTTTAATCCATAGCTATATATATATATATATATATATATATATATTTGTCCAAAAATCTAAATCATAACTTAGGTCAGTTACAGCTAAAAACAATAAAATATGACCAAAACCCTTGTTTTTTGGTTTATCTTTGTATTACTTTTTCACTATATAAAGCATTCAAAATGGCTAACAGGTAGAAATAGAAGAATATAACATTTTAAATGAGTTCTTTAAATCCTCTTTCACTTAGAAAAATTTTGTTTAGAAACAGAATACATAAAATGTGATGAGGAGAGAACACAGGAAATGGAACTGATTTTCCTCGGTCTGGCCATGAGGTTCTGAAAAGAAATCACACTTGGCTTTGCTGGCGTGGCATGAGGGAAGAGCTGGACACCCGTGTTATCCCTGCATCTTCGTCACTGCTCAGTCTAGAAAATGCTTTTTCTCATGTTTGCTAACTCAGTGTCTCCTAGAAGTTTGGTTTCATGAAATATTAATTTTTTAAAAAGTCATATGGGGAGCAAAGTGATTATTTTGTGTGCTGTTCAAAAAGGATAGTGAAAATATGTATCATTTCCTTCACTGTAAGGAAATAGTTTGCAGTATGAATGCTTATTAAACATAAAGTAATAATATTAAAAGCTTAAATAAATAAATTTACTTTCAGAAAAGCTCAAACCATTAAAATTTTTCATATTCTGTGGACCAAAGAGAATTTCTCATGAATATCACTGTTCAGAGTGGCAGACTGGGATGTTTTAATATGCTTGCTCCTTGATCTCCTTATTGGAGAATAGGGGGTTAGGTCAAGTACTCTTAAATGTGGATTAGGATTCTGAAGTCTGATTTTATGACTACTTTATGACAGAATCATCTCTCTCTCTAATTGATTATGTAACTGATAAAATACACAATTCTTACCATGTTCTTTCTCACTGTAAGCACTTATTACTATGAAATCAAAGTTCACCATTAATAGCATTATTAAAGTTAGAGGTCTTAACACTTTGTGGGCATAATCTGTGAGTAGCTATTTATTATATGGGTTAAATATATATATATATATATATATATATATATACTAATCCTTATATTATTTATGTATGAAATTCATCATTGGAAAAATGTAGTTTTTTCTTCTTTTCACTTTTTAAGAAAGAAATTGTGCTTAGGATAATAAAATGTTAGCACAAATTATATCATTACCTTATATAAAAATCCTTTAATGTAGTGTTATAATTTATAGGGTATTTAATTTGAAACTATTATATATTGTCTGAATTAATCCTCACATGAGTTTCTAGGAAGATGACTTGACATCTAATTTGTAAATGATGTCTCAAGGTGATAAAAAGACATCCAAAGAACTCAAAGTTGATAGCCGAACCAAGATTCCAGTTTTTGCTTACTGTAATAACTCTCTGCTCATTTTAACTGTTTCCAAGATTCTTAACATTAAGCTTCCTCTGTCATGTCTTTGCTTATTCTGATATCTCTTCCTTGAATGGTATAACTATTGTTACTCTTTTTATCAAAGTGTTGTGTATTCTTTTTAAAATGTCGAACTCTTTCAACCCCAGAAGAAATTTGTCTCTTTTTTACTGAGCTCTATGTTCAATGTACTTCCATCATTCCTTTGGCATTTTTCACAGAGGGCCTTATGTACTTTAGCATTCACCATGATCTCTGTACTGTCGCTATTGATAACTACTCTGAGAGTTGGGTATAATGACTTTACCAAAATAGTCTGTATGCTCAGTAACAATGGGATCATCTAGGATCTCTAAAATATGTGAGTATAAATGGAAAACACTGGAACTGCAGAAAAATCTCCCAAAACCAAAGGCAGTGAATTTTATACACCAACAGAGTTATGTTGTGTCTTCATTAGTTAGTAGTTTTATTATTTTTATCACCCAATCAAATTTTACAGATTTCCAATGCCCGTGGGAGAAGGTAGCAGACTCCCATCGTATACCTTTTTATCTTTCATTCTGGAAAGCTGCCGCAGGAGTCTCCCATATTCAGAGTATCGTGAAAAAGTGATCCTAAATTAAGTATTTTTTAATCATACTGCATTTTGTTCCTGAAATTCACCCATATAGATCTGTAATGCTCCTCTGATAAACTTTTTCAAGTCAAGGAGGTAGCTGGTTTATAGAGAGTAACAGCACATGTCAGCCAAATAAATAAAACACAAAGAATGATTAGACCCACATCTGGGAAATAGGAACTTTTGAAAGCTGATATGGGATTGATGCATCCCTTTAATGTATCTCTAAACAATTTGTAAGGTTCAAGACAAGAGAAAACCTCAGTTACTGGTCTCTTTTCACTGGTTCTTCTTTTTAAAGAGTTATTCCATAGTTGTATTAAATGGAGTACATAGAAAAGAGAAAGTCTTGATTTGAAGCACTTGAATAGATAACAGGCTCAGATAGGTACCTAGATAGTGATTAAAAGTTAGACATGAATTCACTTATAGTAACAAAAATCAAAAGTTTGCCAACTAATTAATTCTAGTCTACCAAACCTGATCATATTAAACAGCTAAATATACGGAATTATAAGCAAAATGTAAACTGTCATTTATTATTTGAAGCATTTCATGGATTCTATTCAGTAGTGTCCTCAATATAACTTATAGTATTAAAAGGAAATACTGCATTGGTTCTCAGTCCAAATAAAATGTTTTACACTCAGATTAATGGAACACATATGGGTTGAAAACCCATATTGACATTTGTGAATGGAAGACTAGATGGTAGTGGTCTCTTTTTTTCCTTAATTATAAAAAGTTTTGAAAGACTGCATGTTTCTGGCTTATTTATTAAAATCAGTAGTGTTCAGAAGAGGAAGCCATTTTTCAGAGCCAGGTTGAGGGAGATTTCTTTGGGTACCAATGAAAAAAATGCCCAAATATAGAACAGAGCTGTGCTGAATTAATATAGGGGGAGGAGTCTTTGCTATAAGCATGCAAAAAGTATATTGGAAAACAAAAATAAGAGGCTGAAATTTCCCCATAAAACTTGAAGTTTCCCATCTTCCCTATGACTAAGGAACAATTTAATATGTTACAATTTAACATATTACAATAACATAAGGTTCTAAGGTCTGTCTCATTCTCAACTTCCTGAAAACCTTGGCTCACGTAGTCTTAACTGAGATCATTAAAATTCTCATTGTTAATATTCACCACCAGTGAACCAATGTACAGAGGCATAGATCTTGTACAATTCAAAAAAAGTTGATAGCTATGAGAAGAAATGTGTTAAAAGAGAATATTCATTAATAAGAAATATAAAATATACATTGTTTTTGTACATTTGTAACTTAATTTGTTTGAAAGATGAATAAGTTGCCAAGAAAAGTGTTAAAATGCAAAAAAGTATTTTAATAAATATGATATGGATTGAAACATATATTTTCATATACTTTCTATAATACTTTGCCCCTGGGATAAATACCAGCCTGAAATAACACTCACTTGGCTCTGATTTTTATGGGTGTTAAGGATTACTTGAGGAGCCTTCATTTATTTTGAGAGCTCAAAGCTTGATATTGCTTTTAAATGGGTTGAAATATGATTTGATGAAGAAGGAATTCTCCAAGTAAACTACCATCTATTTTAAATTTAATGACTTATTTTATTAATAACTTCCTTTTATAGGCAGGCTCAATTGTTTTAAAAAAAAGCTTCAGTTCTTAATTGGACAGTTAATCCTATTTTTTGCATGGTTAGTCAATTTAGTACAGTAGGCATAAGAGCAAGTGCTCACTGAGTGAATTAGTTGAGGTATTTGCCTTTGGTAGTCTCTGTGCACATCAGGTCAAGCTGAGAGGTCCCAGCATGCACACTGTCAGACTAGCCTTAAAGTCTGAAAGAATGGATAGTTATTTTTGGACATTTCATTTGCTCTAAGCCCTTTTAATAATGGCACATACAAAAACATCATCAGGGGATATTTCTCTCCTTTTAGTTGCTTTTGGGAGAGTAAGTCTTTTCTATAAATATGTGAAATGTTATTTATACTTCTGTGTTTTCAGATTACTGGGTTTTCAAATGGTATCAGGAAAGAGTATTTCATGTAGGTAGGATTGTTAAAAAGTGAGAAAAGTTACATGATAGAGAATTGGAAAGCACTAGAGAAAAACATTCTGACTTCAGAACTTAACACAGATCTTCTCAGAGAGGCAAAACTATATAGGCAGCTATGTTCTAGAAGTTGTCTGCACCAGAACAGTAACAAATGGAAGGAACACTATGTCCTATACTCAAAGAGTGCATCCACATTCATTAAGAACTTTGGAATCAAGTGAGTCATTTTATTGTTTATTGACATTGCTTGCAAAGTCAACTATTATAGAAACACTTCAAAAGTGGCCCTCAAGCTACAATAAAGAACACTGAATGGCAGCCTGTGAGACCACCTCATTTTAATCCTGATAAGAAAGCTTTATACTGGAATGAGTTTGAGGTTCTGGGTTTATCCGGTGGTGAATTCAAGTGAACAACAGGTGATCTAATGTATGTATTAGTTTGGATTCTCTAAAGAAAAACAGAATCAGTAGGAAATACTGATTCAGTATGATTATTGAGAGGATTTCTTTTGTAGGTTTATAGATCAGAGGCAAGAAAGTCCACATCAGTCATCTGAACACTGAGAAGCTAGAGGATTCAGTAGTTCAGTCCAAGAAGATGAAAGCAACAGAATGAGAGGGATCAAGTATGCAGCACTAGTCAAAGTCCAAGACCTGCACTCACTGGAGGGCTGTCATGCAAGCCTGCTGTGGGATGCTGAAGAAACAGAAACACTGGAGACTGATGCTTGAAGATGATGCTGAAGACACGAGCTCATCAAAATTGAGCACATTCCACTCCTCTTTTTCTTTTTATTCCTTCCAGGCTACAAATCTATTGGTTGGTATCACCCACATATACCATGGGTCTTGCCCTTTCGGTTTGCTGCCTACACAGACTCTCCAATGAAACACCCAGAACTGTGCTTTACTAATTGACCAGGCATTTCTTAATCCTTTCAAGTTGACCTATCTTTATTAATGGTAATGATGTTATTCTTGAACTAGTAAGGAACACAGCTATGTACTTAAAATTTTATCTTTAACATGGATTGATTCACACTGCACAGCTACAATGCTCACAGAATGAATCCAACACTGGATAAGCTCCCAGAATGACTTAAATTCATGTATTTGGCTGAGGCAGGACCAAGACTTAATGGTCAGCCACCCATGTAGAAAAGGGATACTTTATGTTCATTTTGACGTTGGGGAAGAGCAAGAAGTTGCATGGTGTCTGATCCAGACAGTAAGGTGAAAGAGGACATGTGATAATGTTTTTATGATTATGTCTTTCTATTGGATGGCATTCAGCAGTAGCATTGACTCAATTTTTTCTTCACATTTCATAGAGAGACTGAAGAAAGTAGACTTCCAGAACTACTTCAAAATATAGCAAAAACAATAGGATAAATGTGTTCTACGTTAGGGGGGATTAGTGGCAATGCGTCTTTTACCATAATGCTTTTTTATTTTAAAAATTGATGGTATATTTTGACCACAACTCATAAAATGTGGGCCTGTGAATCTGTAAGAGTGGGAAGTGGGGGAAGAATGGTTTGACCCTAGTTCTTAGGGACTTGTTTCATAACTGCACAGTTCTGCTGAGATCTGGGTGGATGGAGAAGCACTTTTGACAAAGCCTGTAGTCAAAGTTCTTTATCTTTTTTTTAAATCACAAAAGTGTACCACCTCACCCAGCTAATATTTAATTTTATAATTTTTATGTTTACAGTATAAAATAATTGCATTCATTATGGGGAATTGCTACATGTATATAAAACATCATAATTCTTTTTTCACACGCCCCATCTTAGCCTTATCACATCACTTGGAGAACAGCTAATTAGGCAATTTTAAATTAATCAAAGGACCACTTTGAAAAGTGCAAAAAGTACATTTTAAAATTTGTCAAATCTAAACAAATGACATTAGCTTATATTTATCACATGTTCATTAAATATCAGGACTGCTGTATTCATAATTTAACATGCGAGAAAGCTAAAAGTATTCTGTTTGCCTCCTTGTATAGCATTCATGGTGGAAACAAAGGCCTATGTACTTTGCATCATATGAAACACTCCTGAACCTAGTGATACATGATAAATTATATTTTAGTTTGATTAGGAAATACCCAAATTTCAGAGATAAACGTGAGTTTTTCCTTTTTCTTATCTAGAAAGCACCTTTATTCTAACTCTTCAGATTTTCTAGCTTCTAGATCAACTTAGCCAAGGGCAGATCTAATTATTTGTCTTCTTGATCACTGCTATCAGTTTCTATGTGTTTCTTCTAGCACCTTACAATGCTTGGCACTTGAAAAACATCTTACAAATATTGCCTGATATTGTTATTATTATGTCACCATGGGCATATATTTGTTTAATTAATTAAGTTTATTGGCAACTTTTAGGTGTATGATCACATTCATCATAGAGAATTTGCACCTATACATGATACAACCTGGTTCTATTTATTTCTCATTTTGCTATCATCCCTTCAACCCCACCTCCTTTCCCTATTTACAGAATTTCTGTGTTTTGCTTCTATTCTCATTTCTTTCTTTTCCTTTCTCTCTATTCCCCTACTTCTTTTCCTAGTTTCCCTTCCCACATGAAGATACCCTTCCTGTTTCACAATACCTGTTGTACAGTTGGTCTTTATTTACACTTTTGATTTCTTACACCAGAAAAACTGTGGCATCTGTACACGTGTGTCTAATTTATTTCACTGAAGAGTATGTTCTCAAGATGCATTCATTTACCTAGAAATGCCCCAAGATTAGTACTTCTTTGTATAGTTTGGTAATACTTCTGCTATGTCTTTTTTCCCCATTCATTAGTTGATGGATATTTGGGCTATTTCTAAGATTTAGCCATTACAAACTGTGCTGCTATAAATATGCATGTGCATATATCATTGTTGTGTGGTGCTTTTAATTCTTCTGCAAAGATACCAAAAAGGGGAATAGCTGGGTTCAATGGGACCTCTAGTTGTAGTTTTTGAGGAATCTCCACACTGATTTCCACAGTGGTTGCACCAGTCTACTCTCCCACCAACAGTGGATAAGGGTTCTTTTTTCCCCACAGTCCCATCAGCATTTGTTATTGGATGACTTCTTAGTAATAGCTATTCTTTCTGCAGTGAGATGGAATCTCAGGGTTGTTTTAATTTGCATCACTCAAGTGATTAGTGATACTGAACATTTTTTCATATATTTATGTGTTGTTTTTACTTCTTCATCTGAGAAGTATCTATTCATTTCAGATGCCTATTTTTGGATTGGGTCTTTAAATTTGGGGCATCTGATATTTTCAGTTCTTTACATGTTCTAGATATTAGTCATTTGTCTGAGGAGCAACTAGAAAACTTTTTTTTACCACTCTGTGGGTTGTGTCTTCACTCTCTTTGTGGTTTCCCTTTCTGTGGAAGTTTTTTAATAAGACAAGATTCCAGTTGTTGATTCTTTGCGATAGTTTTTGTGCAAATAGGATTTTGTTCATAAAGCCTTTGCCTACACCAATTTCTTCAAGAGTTCTACCTATTCTATCTTCCAGAAGATTTAGTACTTCTGCTTTAATATATAGATCTTTTATTCATTTCAAATTTAGATTAGTGCATGATGAAAGATGTGGGTCTAGTTTTAATCTTCAGCATGTGAAAAGTCAGTTTTTCCAGCACCATTTATTCAGAAAGTTTTCTTCCAGTGATCATGTCTCTCTCTTTTGTCAAAGATAACTGAATAAGTATGACTGGAGTTGTTCCTTCACCATTTAATCTGTTCTATTGATCCTTGGATTTGTTCTTTTGCTAGTATCATGCTGTTTTCATCACAGTTGCTTTGTAGTATAATTTCAAGTCAAAGATTGTGATGTCCCCTGATTCACTTTTGTTGCCCAGAAATACCTTTGTTATTCTAGGTCTCTTCTAGTTCCAAATAAATTTGAGGATTGTTTTCTCTAATTCTGTGATATATACTTTTAGAATTTTGATAAGGATTGAATTAAATCTGTATAACAATATTGGGAGTATGACTTTTTCACTATATTTTTTTTTCTACTCAAGAACTGTGGATGTCTTTCCACTTTCTGATATGTTCTTTCATCTTTTTCAGAGTACTGTTGTTTTCAATACAGAGTTCTTTTACTTTCTTCAATAGATTCATTGCGAGATATTTCATTTTTGGGGATGCTAATGTAAAAGGTGTTGTTTCCCTAATTTCTCTCTCAGCGAGTTTGTGAATCATGTGCAGAAAGCTTACTGGTTTTTGAATATTCACTTTGTAGTCAGCTATGCTACTGAAATTTCTTATTTAATCTAGAAGTCTTTTGATAGAGTTTTGGGAGTCTAACATAGACTATCATGTTATCCAAAAGTAATGATAATTTAACATCAACCTTTCCTATAGTTATTCCATGTATTTCTTTCTCTTGTCTAATTACTCTGATTAATGTTTCCAGAAATATATCAAATACTACTTGTGATAGTGAACATCCTTGCCTTGCTCCTGACTTTAGTGTGAAAAGTTTTAGTTTTTGTCCATTTACTATGATGTTGACTGTTGGTTTGTCATAAATGACTTTTATCAGTTTGAGATAAACATCATCTATTCCAATGTTTTGTAGAACGTTTATCATTAATGAATGTTGGACTTTTTCAAATGCTTTTTCTGCACCTATTGAGATGATGATATGGTGTTTGTCATTGACTCTGTTAATATTGTGTATGACATTTATTGATTCACATACATTGAACCATTCCTGGAATGAATTCTACTTGGTCATGGTGTGTAGCCTTCTTGATGATTTGCTGCATTATGTTTGCCAGTATTTGCATCTATGTTCATTAGGGAGATTGACCTGTGGTTCTCTTTTCTGGTTTTGGGATCAGGGTAATGCTTGCTTCCAGGAATGAATTTGGAGTAATACTTCCCTTTCAATTTCATTAAAGTATTCAAAAAATAGCAGCATTAAGTCTTCACTAAATTTCTGATAGGATTCAGCAGTGAATCTGTTGGGACCTGGGTTGTTCTTTGTTGGTACTTTTTAACTACATCTTCAATTTCATTGACTGACATTGAGTTATTTAGAGTCTATGTATCTTCTTGATTCAATTTTGATAATTCATGTGTATCTAGGAATCTGCCCATTTCTTCTGAATTTTTCATATTATTAGAATACAGGTTCTCAGAGTAAGTATTGATGATCTTCCATATTCCTGCAGGATCTGTTGTGATTTCACCCTTTTCATTCCTAATAGCATAGATTTGAGTCTATTCTTTCCTTTTTTTGTTGAGGTTCATTAAGGATTTTGTCAGTTTTATTTAATCTTTCAAAGAATAGATTCTTCAATTCGCTGATTCTTTGTATTGTTTTCTTAGTCTCCATTGCATTAATTTCTTCTCTGATCTTCATAGTTTCCTCCCTTGTATGAGCTTTGACTGTTTTTTTCTTTTTCTAGAAGCTTGAGTTTCAATATTGAGTTGTTTATGTGAACTCGCTCTGTTTTCCTAATATGGGAATCCACCATTATGAATTTTGCTCATAGGATGGCTTTCATTGTTTCCCATAAATTCTGGTATGCTATATTAGCATAAATTCTGATATGCTATATTAGCATTATTGTTTAATTGTAAAAACTGTCTAATTTCTTCTTTAATTTCTTGTGTGACACATTGGTTGCTAGAGAGAGTGTTATTTAATTTTCATGTATTTATGAATTTCTTGAGTTTTCCTTTACCATTGATTTCCAGTTTCATTGCACCAAGGTCCAATAATATGCATGAGATAACTTCAATTCCTTTGCATTTACTTAAGTATGTTCAATGAGTTGTATGTGATCTATTTGGAGAACAACCTGTATGTGCTGAGCAAAATGTGCATTCTGTTGCTCTGGGGTGGAACACTTTGTAGACATCTCCTAAATCTATTTGTTAAAAAGTTTTTCTTTGCTCTAATATTTCATGATTAATTTTTGTCTAGTGGATCAGCCTATTTGGGACAGTGGGTGACTGAAGTCCCCCATGACAACTGTATTAGTGCTTATTTGATTTTTCAAGTCTATTAATATTTATTTCATGTAGTTCAGTGCACTGGTATTTGGTGCATATGTATTTATGATTGTTATTGTTATATATATTTACAATTGTTATTTGTCCCTTTTGGTTTTTTCCCTTTACAAGTATGCAGACATCTTTGTCTTGATCAGTCTTGGCTTGAAATATATTTTGTTTACAAGTAGAATAGATACCTCTGTTTTTCTTCTGGATTCCTGTGACATGGGGTATAGTTTTCCAATTTTGAATTTCAGTCTATGAATTTCTTTTTGATTTAAGTGTTTCTTGTATGTAGCACATCATTAGATCTTGCTTCTTCATCCATTATTCCAGTCTGTTTCTTTTGATTGGTGAATGAGATCATTAACATTAATGGTTATACCTGATATGTATTGACTTATCCTTGTCATGTTATTTTCCTATTGTTGGTTCCCTTTCTTTTACTCTCTGTTTAACTACTTTCCTTGATTCCTGGATTCATTCTGTTGGGGTTCATGGAGTTGTAGTGTTTGTTATCTCTTTATAGAATATCCTTCCAATCATTTTAGAATGCTGGTTTGATGGTCATAAGTTTCTTCAAGTGTTCTTTGTCATTGATGTATCTCATTTCTCAGTCAATTTTGAAAGTTAGTTTTGTCGGGTACATCAACCTGAATTGGAAGTTGTTTTCTTTCAGAGCTTGAATTACTTCATTCCAAGTTCTTCTTGGCTTGATGGCTTTTTTCAAGAAGTGTACTGTGATTCTGACATGCTTCCCTTTATAGGTGATTTGTTTCTTTTCTCTAATAGCTTTTTAATACTCTGTTCTTGTGTTGAATTTCTGGAATCTTGAGTATTATATACCTTGGTGTAGACTTTCTTGATCATGCTAATTGGAATTCTATGCTCCTCACCCATTTGTAAGTAAAATTCTTTTTCCCTACTTGGGAATTTTTCTGCCATGACTTCTGTAAATGGGTTTTTTATGTCATTTGTGTGATTTCCTTTTTAATTAATGCCAGTCAATCTTACATTATTCTTCTTTGCATCATCTAGGAGCTGCTGGATTGATTTCTCATGGTCCCTTGCTATTTTTAAGAAATCTTTCTTTTCATGATCACTAACTGCAATCCTCTTGCCTTATGTATCTGAGATTCTGGTCTCACACTGACTTATTCTGCTCCATATACATTCAATGGTATTTTTAATCTACTGGATATCTGTTTTAATCTGTTTTGTGTGTTCTATTTCTTTCCTATGGTGGGTATTCATGGTTTCCATAATTTTCTTCCTCTAGTTTTTTAATCCATATCTACTGTAGAGTCACTAAGCAAGTTTTTCCTTTTAGTCACCATCTCTGTAGTTATCTGAGAAATTATTTCTGATTTGATTTTTTTCTAAAGCCTCATTCATTTGCTTTGTTACTTCCACTATTGCCACTTCACAGAGTCCAACTGGGTGTCTTTCAGTGTTCCACCTCATTGCCCCTTGGGTTTTCCTTTGATGAGCTGGAAGTCTGGAGTTGCATCTTCCTTAAATGTGTTTTCTTTTTCTGGTTGTTTGTTTGTTTAATACCTTGGTTGGTGCTTGTAAATTGCCTGTGGTGAGTAGGCTTGTAGCTAGTATTTAGAACCCTGAGGAAATGGCTACTTTTCAGATGTGTCTTCCAGTTATAGCTGGCTTTTGGGTTTTGAGTCTGTTGCAAGATCTTTCCTCTTCAATCTATTGGAGATGAAAAGTTGCTGCCTACTTGGCATAGCCCCTGGTTCTCAGGTATTGGCTTTCAAAGAACAACTGATTAGAGCATTTATGTCACTTTGGCTAAAATGATACAATCACTAATAACAATGACATCACATACAGCCTAGTAAGTGACAAACTGTGGCAACTATTTTTGTGTGTGTGAGCATGTGTGTGGTAGCTGATAATTTGCCACCTTTAACCATTTGATTTAGATTTGTGGTTATATAACAAAATCTAAAACAAACTATAGAACTGTATGCAGTAAATAATCCCACGATATAGTGATTTTTCCCTCAGGGGAGAAAATTTAAAAGGGAGTAGGGTTTCCCTCTATAGAGAAATAGAAGAGAAGATTAGAAGCAAATCTGGAGGACAAAGGAAGATCAAACAACCTTTGGAAAACTAATGAAGACAAGAGGGGAAGAGAGAAGGAATAGTAAATAAAAACAAGAACAGAACAGAGCAACAACAACCACAACAACAAAAACTAGAAACCAAGTTCCCACTTACATAAAATAAGAACAAATAATCAAGAAAAAACCAAAACAAAATAAAACATAAAAATACAAGAAAAGAGAAAATAAGAAAAAAATTCACTTCAAAATCTGTCTCTGCTCTCACTGTTAGACAACATGAGCAGAGAGAATCCAGATCTGTGCTGATTAATCCCTGAAACCAGCTGTAGCTTTACAACAGGGTATTATTAGATAATTGCACCGGGCCTGCACTTTTAGTTCCACTGGAGTTCAGGCTGGTTTCTGGCCGTGAGGCTGGAACCAAACTCATTCAGTCTGCAGAGTCTGTGCACCACCTCCAGCTTGAACTTGGCCCTCTATCAGCTCAAACTCAGCTCCCTGCTTTCCTGCCAACTTGATTTCAGCTCCCTTGTCCTGATACCGTGAACTGCTATAGAGCCAGCAGTTGGTCTGAGTTCTGAGCTCAGTTGGCCCTTCCCCAAGATGGCTCCTGAACAATTGCCCTCTCCTGGGGGACATCAGAACTCAGTACTCTCCAGCCACTGCAGTGTGTTGAGTCCAATACTCTTCCACTGGTGTGTTTCTCCATGGAGGCCTCTGAGGTATCCAGTAATCACTGTGCATCTGCAGGTTCAAGCTACGCCTTGCAAGCAGTGACTCCCAGATCAGGGCCAAAGTGCTGGCCTGCTTCCTCTTCCTTCTTTGTTGAAGTCTTTCTCTTCACCCTCCCACCCCACTTCAATTCTCACTTCAGATCCTTTCTGGATCCCAGGGACCCACCTCCCTCCTTCCTCTCCTCCTCACCTTGCTATATTCCAGTGTCTGGACACCAAATCTCTGAAGGTTATTTCTCTGATGCTCACTACCTTGCCACCTTTCACATACTGGAATCTCCACTGCCTTAAAAAAACGAAGCACTGGTAATGTATTTGGTGAATTGAGACAAATATTTTATACAAACAGTTCTCAAAATCATTTGCAATCTAGACATATGAATTAGCTTACTTTATTAGTTAGAATACTTAATTGTCTTTTCACAAAAAAGAGCTTGGACTTAGAGAAGAGTAAAGGATAACTATGAGAAGGAAATACCATAATCTAAGCTTGATCCCCAGATACAAAAGCAATGCTTATACTGCCTTTTCTGTTGCTTCTATCAGTTTTACGGGTATTTTTGACCCTTGGATGTTTGGAAGAACAAAAGAATGAGTTGGTGAACATGTAGCCAGGGGAAAGTTTCAACACCCCAAAAAACTGAGGTTCAATCCACAGTTTCTTGAAGAAGATACTGAATGTTGGCAAGAAAAACTAAATGTACAATTTACTGAGACTCACCCAAACACACAACTGACAATATAGAAAAACACTTTCCAGATATGTGTATCCAGACGATACACATTTGTAGCTGAAAGACAATGTTTCAGTCTAGTTATATGAATATAGTCACATGTTTTCAGGTTGACCTCTCTAGTGGACTTCAAAATCTACTAAGTTGGATATTCTGAATAAGATACTGTGCAAAAACATCATGACCTGAACCTGAGGCTGTCACATCTTTCTGGGGTGGTGGCAGGAATCCTGTAACAATGTATACCTAAATAGACCTTTAGAAAGCTTATGGAACTGAAGCATAACACTGAAATAATTCTGTGTTTTGATCAAAGCCTGAATTAAAAATTAAATAAATATTTGCAGCAAATAAACTGAATCAGTAAGTTTAATAAACTGAATATTTAAAACTATTATTTCTCATTGATTAGTGGAATAATTTGAGAAGGAAAGAAAGAGGGTTGGGGTGGTAGTTCTTAAACAGAATAGGAAAGAAAATAGGCAGAGTCTGAGAAATAATTCTAGACTAATATTTTGTTTTAGATGTAAGGGAGTTAAAATATTTCTTATATCATGGTTGACAAAAGAAAATTCACCTAACTCATGCCTGTCAGAAGGCTATCTGCATGCACTAAGTAGTTTCTAGTGAGATGGGTCTAATGGTGAATAAGAAGACAGTGAGAGGAGGCTGACACTTGAAAGGTCTTTGACAGTCTGTGGCTGATTGCTGATAGTGTTAGAATAGACTTATTATCAGCTTCTATGCACCTTATCAGAATGAACGTGCCTCTTGGAAAATTAAAGTATATGAAAAAGGACATCTTGTATTTCATTTTTGATAGTTTTTCCTAAAATGCATATTTTTTTTAAAGAGCAGAAACTCCTTATCATTTAAAGTACTTTTTCTACTTGATTAAGTTCTCTCCTCTCTTATGCAAGGGGGGATTGCAGACCCATGAACTATCCAGGGATAAAATCAAAGGCATATTGATGGTATTATTCAACACTAGTGTAGGAAAACCAAGATCCAGCATTGTAGATTTGAAACAAGGAGTTTCATAAACCAAAAGGAAAACACAAACAGCAGGGATTTTTTAAACTTTCTTTGTTTGTTCCTTTGTTAATATCTTGCTCTGCTAGGTTTACAAATCCTAAATAAATAGAAATTAGTGCTCCTTCCTTTGCAGTCCATTTGCTTTAGATGTTTGCCTTGAGGGACATTTGTGTATTCTGCTAATGGCTGCAGCAGAGTGCTGTCTCATTTTCATTCTGGCAAAAAAAGGCCGTCACCATGGTTACAGTTTCATTTGCTAGGGAGAAACTGATGGCTGTTAGTGATCCCATCATAAGCAACTTCTGTCAGATTTCTTATCAAGTAGACATATTTTGACAAAGTGAAAGATAACACCGTAATAAGAGAACTGAGTTGCTACTCTATGTAATGAACCATTTAGTATTAAATGAAATGTGAAACCACATTTTAAAAACTGAAGGTAGGGAGAAAAAGTAATATTTATAATTTACACATTCACACAAAAGGAATATTCCAGAGTAGAGTAATGATAGCTTGTTTTCTTTCTGTTGTCACAGTAACTCCATCAAGATAATACTGATTTATACAGGGGTCCAGGCAAACCCTCTAGCGGCCACTCAGAGCATGCTAGGAGGGTACTGAGCTTTTGCTTTGACCGTTTACCTCGATGGAGCCCTAGGCTATGCCAGGAGCCAAATGCCAGGGTAGTGGGTCAAAATAGTCTGATGAAAGACCTAGCAAATCATTTTGCCAATAATAAACTGCAATTTGTTCTGTTTTGCAGAACTGGTATCCCGTTCTCAAAGCGGACTGTGGAGATCATTTGAAGCATGTTGTTTGTGCTCATGAAGCCTGTAATGTTTCCAAAAGTTGGCAAAGATGACATTTGATAGAACCACAGAATGTAGCCCTTAAATTTCCCATTCAGGCATCATCAGCCACACCAGGATCAGTTCACACATAGAGAGTTGGGGTAAGGAGTCAAGGATAGAAAAATATGAATTTAAAGCCAACAAGGGAAGCTCCTGAAAGCATGATCTACTGCATTGTGGATCAGGCGTTTGGTGGACACAGCTAAAGTTATTTTCTTAAATTTAAAATTAGAAGCTGTAACAGGCAAATCTCCAAAGGAAAAGACCTACATGTTTTCTTTTACTGACTTTTACAGTTCGACTTTGTTTTATCTTGTTATGTAAATCAAGTGATGATAAACAGAGTAGATATTTTATTTTGAAACAGAAAAAAGAGAAAGTACTCTTATATGGAAGATAAAGGGATAGTGTGTTCCTACAATTAGTAGCCTACTGGCACAGAGATATGGGACTAGTAGTTACAAATGTCTCTCTAAAGATATTATGGTAAAGAAAATGTGTTGAGGTAATTGTATACTTTCCATTTCTTGTTTCTGCTTTGATCTTTGCTGCAACTTTATCAAAATTATGAAGAAAAACGGAGTTTTGAAGTATATTCTCTAACTTTTTTAGTTCTACATGAAGATTGCTTTGTTTTCTTTTGTTGGTTTTGTTTTATATTTTATTGTATCTTATCAAAGAGGGCAGTATGTGATTAGGGAGTGTAAATTTGGCCCAAATGTATCCTGATAAATTCACTTTTTTTCTGAGCATGTGTTTTTCCAATTTCAAATGTCTTTACCTACTGTAACCACCTATGTGTGCCTATGAAATGCAGAAAATCATGAGTTTTGTGTGAAAAAAAGAATCACCAAATAAACAAACAGTAATAGAAATCTGTATCTAAAGCCGTTTACTGATAATCATGTATTTTAGAAATCAATTTGTGGGGGGGGTCTTGCTTATATTTTTTAATAATTTTGAAAACAATTGATCATTACCTTCTTCTCTAAAGCATAGTATTGCAAGAGTGTACTAAGTCACACAGTATCTGCACCTTTTAAAATTTGTTTCTATACCCTTATAGCTAACGTTGTAGAATGACACAGTGTGTTTAACAAAATATAATTCCTTATTTGTGTTGCCAAGGAGACCTTAAAACTCATGTATCTATTTTCCTTGTAAGGCTCGAAAGAAAGTTTTATCAGTCTAATTTAAAAAAGATGTCTTATTTTTCACTCAGTGACCAACTGAGAAGGGGAATCTGGTTTTAAAGATCATGTTATATTACAGCACAAGAGATTAAACCAGTTTGTGAACACTACGTTGTGCTCATCTATGTTTGCCTAACAAAGCAAGAACAAATCCAAGATGCAGGACGTGCAATGTAGTTTTCACTCAATTACAAAATAGAGTTGTTCCTGAAAAGGTTAACATTAATCCCAATGTTTCCAGTCACATAAAATAATTTGGAAATTGTATATGAAAGAAGTTTTCAGTGGAAAAAGCTGTAGAAAATAGCAACATGGTACATGATTCCTAACGGTACTTTGTCCCATAGATACCTGCTTTTGTATGATCTCTATGGGAGAAGAGGAATTCCTGGAATAAAAAAAATTGCCAATTTAATATTTCTTTCAAATAAAATAAATCTCTCTACTAAATGCAAAGATAAGACTGGCTGATTCAAGAAGTAATCAACCTGGAACTTTTAACATTCAAAACAGTCACAAACTGTACTCCAAAAAGTCTGTAGGTATGTTTATCCTGAATTTTAAAATAACTTCTTAGGAATATATTTGTAATAGTAAATAGTATATCGGTACTTTACAAAGAGTAAATAAAAATTTAAAGAGAAAATTTAAATCTTTGGAGATACTAAAATCTTTCCTTCACAGTTGTCATCTTACCATAGCATTTTCCATTCAATACTATTGAGTTATATTCTCCAATTTTTATAGACTAATTTTTCTTGAGAATTTTATGTACACAGCAAAATCAACTGGAAGGTACAAAAATTTCCCAAATATCCCTGCCCACTCATATGCATGCATAGGCTCCCATTATCAACATCTTCAGTAGAGTGGAGTATATGTTACAACTGATGAACCTATCTTGACACATCATTATTACCTAAAATTGATAATTTGCATTAGGGCTCACTCTTAGTATTTTCCATGCTATAGATTTGGGCAAATTTATGATGACAGGTATCTGACACTATAGTATCATACAGAGCAGTTTCAGGGCCCCAGAAATCTCTTTTACTCCACCTGTCTAGCAACCTTCCCCACTTCTTCTTTAACTCCTGACAATCACGGATACTTTCATTACCTCCATAGTTTCGCCTTTTCCAGAATGTCCTAAAGTTGGAGTCCTATAGGACTTAGCATTTTCAGATTGGATTCTTTCACTTAGCAGTATGCATTTAAGTTCCATGCATGTCTTTTCATGGCTTTATAGCATACTTTATATCATCGTCTGAACCACAGTTTATCTGTTCACCTCCAGGTCATCAAACTTGTTTCCAAGTTTGACAGTTATGAAAAAAACTCCTATTTACATTTGTGTGCAGTTCTTTTGTGAAGACATGTGTATATGTTTTTAACTCCTTTAAGTAAACAGCAAAGACCATCATTGGGAGATCATGTGGCAAGAGTATTTCAGTTGTCTAAGACACTGCCAAACTGTCTTCCAATGTGGCCAACCAATCTACTTCCCATCAACAATGAATGAAAGTTATTATTGTTCCACATCTTCACCAGCATTTGGTATTTATTGGTATTCCGGATTTTGGCCATTCTGATAGATGTGCAGCCCTGTCTCATTGTTGTAATTTGCATTTCCCTGATAACATGATATGGAGCAACTTTTCTGATGTTAATTCACTATCTGTACATCTTTTTTGGTGAGTTGTCTGATAAATCAAATTCTTTAAGTTTTAAGGTAAAAAAAATCCTTTCTTTAATGTCAATTATACTTAGTTTTACAGTACTGTTCCTCCTATTATCATAAAAATAGACAATATTTTAATATTAAAATATTATTTAAATGCACACACAGTTTAAGCAGCTACTTTCCAAATGAACTTTGGAAATATGTCATTTTAATTGGATAATTTTAAATTTAATTAGTTCTATAATTTCTACATAATATTGACATTATTTCATGTGGAAGTTTTTCTGTAAAATCAGTTTTTCAAGACTAGTATTTTTCTGTTTGTTTGTTTTACTTCTAAGGATTGAACTAGGGGTTCATGCATCCTAGGCAACTGCTATATGCTGAACTTTTTCTCCAGACTTTACACTTTTTTAAAATTTTGAGGTGAAGTCACTAAATTTCACAATTTTAGGCCTCAATTTTAGGATCCTTCTGCTTCAGTCTACTAAGTGTTGCAATTACAGGCAAGCAATATTAGTATTCTTAGGTTTCAAAAACTATATAATAACAGGATACTCCAAGAAAAGAAAAAATAGTCTACATTTTTTCTTAAAATTTTACATGCTTTTATTCTCATGAATTGTTTCCAATCATCCTTAAACCTATAAATGCATAATAGCATAGGCATATATAATTTTTAATAAGAATTTTATTAGGTACACAATAATCTGATGAAATTATATGCTATAATTCTTGAAAGCATTCCACATTCTTGGCACTTGGACCATTTTCCTGGTTTTGTTGTTGTAAATTCCTCTGCCATAGACACCTTTCTGCCTACAATTTTTATTTCTGTTTGAGATTTCCATCTGAAAAATTACAAAACTGCAATTGTAAAAAGAACTGTATATATTTTCTTTTGGATTTTGAAATTTCTTTTTATTTATTAAATTTTTTTCAATGTTGCACTTTGACTTTTTATTTTCTGTAAAATTATTATCTTGTACATAGTTTAAGCAGCTAATTAAAAACATTTTGTTCCATAGCTGATTGGTTTTAGCCCTCACTTGATAGTATTGAGCATTTTAACATTTGCAATGGCTATACAGGTGCAAAGACTTTCTAGTGTACAGATTTCACAAGAATTGATTTTTATATTTTTATTGTACTTAAAAAAGCTATGTGCATTATACAGTCCTTTTAAAATACTACATAGTTATGCCTATGTTCTCTGCATGAGGAACTCAGAAAGAATCACAAATCAGTGTATAACTAGCTATGAACAGTAAAAGATGTGTACTCATTTGTAATGAAATGATGCTTTATAAAAGCTTGAAAATTTTAACTTACTCTCTTAGCTTTTAATGTGTGCTGCCAAACCAAACACAAGCCTACTCTTTCAGAAGCATCTACTTTCAGACTCCACAGACACAGAAAATCAGGAATCAGTATTTAAACTGAACCTAAGTGCTTGGAAGTACTAAATTAATGATATTATTAGGATGTGGAAGTTCATGGTTACATATCTGTAATTTCCTTCTAACTGCCATATCAAAAACATTACACAATTCCAAAGTCTAATAAAGTTCAAGCAAGTTTATTAACAATCATATGTGCCTTTACTAAGCATCTTAGCTAAATCAGGAATCTCTGATAACACATAGCATCCTCTCACATAATGTATTGTTCTAAAACCATGTACTCAGAAAGGAAGGTTTAAATCCCATCATATATTACATTTGTCAAGTCATAAGATTTCATGTGTTTAGTATAATTATGGCTGGCTTGCTAAATAAAAACTTTATTCACGTTTTTAAAGTATCATAGCAATAGAATATCAATGAGAAAGTGGGAATTTCAAGTTTGGCAAATTATTTTTCATATTCAAAAGAAAGGAAATAATGACAATGAATTGACCCAAAGATAGCCATCTGAATTATTACTTTATAAGGATTGAAATATCTTTTAAATAAGCTAGTCTTTAACCTACAGTTCTTCAGCCAACATTACAAATAGTCAATTTTGCTTTTATAAACCAAACTTTTGAATTTTGGCCTTTCAGCAGGGAAAATGAAATTGAATGTTCAGATCAAAAATTGGCCAGGAACATCTGTGGTTTGCCTACTCTGACTTTTGGCTGAAATAGAGAAATTACTTGATAGACTTAACTTATTGTTGTAAATCCCTCCATCATGGTGAACAATAGTTCCTAGTTTATTTAATACTGAGCAACTCCAAAAGCATATTGAAAATTATATCAATCAGCAAAAATAAAATTGAGATAATCTGAAATGACATGTATCCATAATATATATTAAAAAATTGTTTCATAAACAAACAAATAAAATAGAAAAATTAAGAAAGATTATCCAAAACACAAAGCAAAGCACTAGGTGGACTAAAGAAGCTAAAGTATGAAAAACAAATTGGGATGATGTCAATAGTCTAAAGCAATAGAGTTTGGGAAAACCAAGAAAACCAATGATATAAAAATGAGGTACAGTAGATCTTTCTTCTTGCAAAGTTCAACTTTCTATAAAATAGAAAAAATCTCTCTGGATTTCATCTTCTCCTCTGAAACGAGTGGATGGAGAGATCTTTATGCATTTTTCTTTGCTTTATGTTCTGCATCATGTTCTGTGTATCTGCAGAGTAAGAGGAGATATTTTATACAGTTCTCAATTATTGAAATTTGGAAGACACAAAAGAAGATGCATCTTCTAATTCCTTATACTGTCTCTTAAATCTGTAAAATAAAATCCAGTTTCATAGAATCTTATTTTTTGCCTCTATTACCTTTAAAGCACTGTTACTCTAAATCAGGCCACCTTTTCATTCTAGCTAAAAGACGGTCACTTTTCTGTCTGAAGTTGCACTTGCTGCAGTCATAATGGAAAATTGTAAAGTACCAAAATAGAAACTGAGTGGTATTAACAGATGTGATCTCATCAGGGTTCCATTTGGTAAAGAAAACATTGAATATTAATTAAAAGTTAATTAGAACTAATTGCCAATTAGAAAGGAAAAGTAATTTGAAGCTACCCACAGCCTTTCTATTATTATTGCCTTTGAGAATCCTCCACACCCAAGGGCTGCCAACCATGTTACCTTTCCCTCCTCTGGAATCACTATTATGCCCCGTTGTGTTACAGTTAACTTGCTGGATTAAACCTCAAATTATAGTACTCAAACACAAAATTGCATCATTCATAAGATGCAGTCAGGGAACAGGTATTTTACTGAGTGAGGACTCCATGTGCTGCAGAAAACAAGGAATTGAAAAATCAGTATAGCAAATGTAATTGTTCTGTAAAATTGAAGATAACACATTCACAATGCTGCAGCTCTGGGTTCAGCATCACCCACATGCATCCTCCTTCTTCTAATCACTTACTCTTTTTCAGTTTAGGGGTCCGCATTTCCAATAAGCTTATAATGAGGCTCATGTTCAGGAGGAGCTATGTGGCCCATGGTCCAGAAGTAAAAGACATAATCCAGTTTAACTGGAATAGAAAATATTCCTCTCACTTTCATGATTGAGTCAAGCAAGAGTGATACCCAAGATAAACCTCAAGAAGAATGACACACAAATGAATTTCAGGCTCTGTTTCTTTTTTCCCTTTAATTTCTATTAAGGATCACTTTTTTCTACTAAAGTTGAAACTGATATGAAATGAGGCCAATACTGGTAGCCATTTTGCCACAAGGCAAAGCTGACATCTAAAAGTGGGATGGAGAGAAATAAAGCTCTCAGACCACTTGTACTGAAAACAGTGGCTGCCTGGAATCTGGCAACTAATTCCGAAAGTTAGTTCAGGTGATACATCTCATTTTTTAAAACTGCAAAGTTCTATTGATTGATGCAAAATTTTCAAGATATGCTTTAAAACAGAGAAGGCAATACTGTGTTACCAATATTTCCCTTAGAGTTTAGCAAAATATCTTCCAAGAGCACTGTTCCCTTGTCCATTCCTTGGGTTTACACTGAACATTCCATGTTGACACTCAAGATGACTCTGAAACTGAGTTTCTGTATTTTAGCAGTTAGACTGGGCATAATCCATAAAAAGCATTTCCTATGCCTTGTATCATTGATTCACAATAAGTCTTCATTGATTCTCATGTGAATAGGATTTAAAGCACTAACTCAATAGAAGTAGCAGGGTTGTCTCAGTTCACAAATGCAACTCTCTCCGTGATTCTGGTTGCAAACTAACCTGAATGAGAACCAAAGCAAATTTCCCCATAAGGTCAACATTGAAGCTACCCATTGAATTTGAGTTTGTTCTCATCCAACTCAGTTTGCAACTGGAATTGTGGATGGAATTAACCTCGTGAATTGATATACCACTTTTATTTTGTTTTAAAGAAGGAAATTTTATGTATCAAAAGAAGACATTTTGTTTTGTCTTTCAAGAAAATGCTTTGGATTGCATTTCTTCTCTGTTCTCCCTTTTGTCCCTGAAATTTGCTACTCTTGACTTTAATTTAGTTACTGACAATAAGAAATTCACTAATGCTTTAATATTCTTGTAAGTAAAGATGTGGTACTTGATGGTTAACATAAATTTGGCTCTCTTAGTTTCTAGCTTTTATTTTAAAGTCCTTTCCTGATTTGTCATGAGGATTCATATAAGATATTAACCTATGTACTTGAATGTGAAACATGGTCCTATAAAAACTGATTCCTTCATTTACTTAATTCCTTTCCCAAGTGAAACCGTTGCTTCTGTGTCTCATTGACTTCAGTTACCTAGCAATTTTAGCTACTTTCAATTGCAAAACATGAAAATTAACTAGGAATAATACTAAACCTACTGATTTGACTTCTTATTTAGAAATTCTTACATGAAAAAATAAGAAAACTTCTAAAATTTATGATTTGCAAGTTAGAAACTTTTTTTTTTTCTTTTTTGGTACCAGGAATCAAACTAGATCTTGCCAGGCAGGCACTGCTCTGCTGAGCTACATCCCTGGCCCTACAAACTTTATTTAAACCCACACATTGCAATATCTAAAGAGGGCAAAAATGTAAATTTAAAAAATGAGATTTTGTCTTTTCAAACATTCTAAGTTTAAATGCTGGACTGAGTCTATATATTTAAAAACCTTGTCATTTATTAGAAGTATTATTAGCTTAGCCTTTGGGCAGTTCTAAGAAGGCTACACAATGAAATGAAATTCACATTAGGGAATCCAGAAGTTTAATTCTGACCTAAAAGCTCCATCAATGAGCTTAAATGTGGCACAGAAAGATTGCTAAGATTTTCAATACCATAGTAGTATTTTTGCCTTGAAGGGTGTAAGAAATATTTAATATTTAACTTGTGATTCACAAGGGCAATGTGCTTTTGCACCAGGTTTCTCTAACTTTATGGAAAGATTCTGTAAAAATTTGAATAATATGATTTCCAGACATAAAATTCTTTCCAATGTTTTGTTCTTTAATTATGACTAGTTTAATAGTCTGTTTCAAAGAGGGGAAAATCACTAAAAAAGATTGATCAACCAGAATTCTTAAGGAACGTTTTGAAATTTATAGAGAACTTCAACTTTGTGGCTTTTCTCTAGGTATCTGACACTTCTGCCTAGTAAAAAATACTTGAAACTTATCATCACATAAAAACAGTGAAGATACACACATTTCACTAGTTGGACAAAAGATTTAATTATTTAGGTCCTACAAATTCCATCTTGTATGACATTGATATATGTGTGTGTTTTAAAGAAACAATTAGAAAATTCTCCAGTCCTGAGATACAGTTCAAATTTAAGGTGTATTTCTAATTTGAGAAAATAATTTTTTCCGGAAAATATTTCTGTTTAAGACAATACAGAAAACCATATGCGACGTATATTTTTAAATTGCGACTATGTGGGGATGTCTTTGAAATTTCCTCTTAGTATTCTAATATCATATTGTTACCATTCATACAGTCTTACTTGTTGTATAGTTTCAGTCAGATTCAATGCGTTCATACTGAGGAAAGGGAAGAGTGACACAAATAATGTAAAAATAGCAGATAACACCAGCGTCATTTATATTTATGTCTGGAACACATTTTCTGTTGCCCTTTTCCACCCCAGAACATTTACCTTCCTAATTATATTTTACTCAATTTAATCTTTAAATTAATTTGAATTCCCTGAGCTCTCAACTGACAGTGAGAAGAATGGAGAAATTTTCCTGACAGAGAATAGAAATTAGATTAAATAATGATGATCACTTTTATTCCTGCACCATTTCACTGGTGATTTTGTGATTTTGTTTATTTATACAATGTGACTGTTTATTTTCACTGGGTTGGCCCTCACTTACAAAGTGGATAGAGAGCTATACCTACTAGCAAAGAATAATGCCTGTCTAACTCCAGCGCAAAGGAACAAAAACCCCATAAAAGCAGGAACTTGGAGAGTCTTGTCCAATGCAAGCAAAATCCTAAATGTGTAAGAGTGCCTGGCCTTCATTTGTGCAAGGATTTGATGTAGACATAAATGTTCTATCTCCTGTCAAGAAGTCATGTTTCTGCCATCTTGATTGTTCTCACCTCTCCCAGCCATCTTGCTCCCACCTGTCTCATCCCAAGATGAGAGCACCAAGGGGAGGATACAGACTCCACCTACTCAAAGGAGGCCAACCACCAGCTAACCAACAGAGGGAAAATGTGATCCAAACAAGGCTGAGATAAGTCAATGAGTTTCTCAGAGGAAATTTAACTAGAAAATAAAGACTTAAAGAGTTACAAGGACAGACTCATTCTGTAAGGAAAACAAGAAAATAGTCTACAGTTAATATGGAACCATGAACTTTTTCTTTAGTTTTTTTAAATTTATTTTTCCTTCTGAGGGAGGAGGAAGTGAGGACAAGGGTTGTGACTGTAACAGCAGCTGATGTTTTAGTGATACCACCCACCCACAAATAGGCATACTCTTGATGAAAGTAGAGGGTAAGGCAATTATTTTGGGGAATTAGTTATGGCACTTAAAAGCATTATCACCTCAGTGAATCTTATTATTAGGAATCTTGAACAAAGGTTAGCCTCTTAGATATTTACCTTGCAGCTTTTGGTATCTCTTGGATGAATGTAATTATTTGTATTGTATCTTTATTAATTTGTATTTTCTAAACAATTTCAAGAGCATTAAAGATAACATTTTACAGCCATAAAATTTGTATTCGCATACTGCTTATTTTCTAGTTATACCTTACAACATAATATTAAATCACTGATTGCATACTCTTTTAACCTGTATATAGTAGGTAGTAGTAACATGTTCCCTTCTTTTCTTTAATGTGCTTTTCTGATATTTTTATTAAAAGATTTCACTTTTCACTACATTATGATTAATAACGTCTTTTTCTATTTCAGTGTTTTATATTTAATCTGTATAGTATTTTGCTTTCTTGCAGAAGCAGTGAATAAGTTTTAAAGCAATTTTATGATTAAATCCATTAAAGATGAAACAAACAGTCCTCCTTACAATCAAATTACTATAATCATTATAAATGCATTCATACTCAAACTCCGAAAATACATACTTGCATTTCATTTCCCTGCCCCTCCATGGGTTGATAAAATCTAAGCTTTCCAATAGCAAAGACATCTTCTGCCTTTAGCAGAAATAGATTAATCTTATTACAGCCGTTTCCTATGGAAAAGTAATGATGTGCTCACAAAAAAGAAGAAATACAGGTACAAAGAAGGAGAAATAGTTAACTATGTTTGAAGCATAAATGTACAATTTTCTTATGAGTCTAAAACCTAGAGGATGTAACATTTAGCTTATCCTGTTTCCAAATGTAAAGTATACATAGCCAAACATGATTAGATAATTATACTACTCATAAACTCTTGAAAATGCATAAAATAACTTATTTTTCTATTCTTATTTACAGCATCATTACATCAAAAATCAAATAAAAAAAAGTATGAGCAGAGTTATATAAATTCTGTTTTCAAAACAAAAGAGTTTTGACTAAATTTTCTCTTCCTACTCAAGCAAAATTTTCATTTCATTTTCTGAGAAAATAGAATGCTTAAGTAACTATAAAAATGTTATTAATGAAATTTGATAGTTTATTTATGAACCTCATTCAAGAAGATAAATTTAGCATTTATAGCAGAACTTTACATATTGATTCTTTTATTCTATTCTGATAGGACACATATATATGTAGGTAGATATAGCCAAAAGAGAATGATAGTAATACAAGTAGAAACATTACACAAAACATATTAATTTTAAGAATAACTAACAGGCTTGTAACCAGCCAACTACTCTATCTGAAAAGGCATTTCATGCTGTATTAATAGACTTCATTTCTTCATATTTGGAAAGATGATTTTGTGCCTTAATTATACACAAGGAGAAGAAAACATTCTGAAATATATTTATCAGAAGATTGACTCATACAATACAAGTAGAGTACACAAAAATGAACATAACATCTGATTCAAGTAATTTACCAAAAATGTGAGGATGACTGAAAATACTCCCTTCTGTCTTTAATTGTAAGCACTATATTAAAGTCAGCATGGTTTATAATTTTACCATACTGGAGAAGAAGCTTTACAATTAATACTGCTTACTTATTATAAGTCATTGTTTACTGTCTCAGGCTATTAGTTTAGCTTAGGTCTTGAGACTAAAAGCACTATTTTTTGCAAAACACTTAAGGCAATCATAAGTCCATGGATGCCTTCTGTATAACCTATTTTACTGACAAACAATTACATTTTAGATTGAAGAGGTGAAATGATTAAGAATATTTGACTTAGTTGCCATGACAGCATGCATTTTTCATCAGGCATAGTGTAATTACTACAATTTCAATGATGTAAAATCAAGAAAGATGATAACAAACAGCAGAACCGTGGAGATATTGCCATTGCAACCAGGTTGCCATAGCAACAGTGATAATAATCCTGGTGATAGATGTTTTCTCTTGCTCTTTCCATTTTGTACGGTTATAACATTCAGAGCCAGTTTTTACCACAGCTTTTTATAGTTTATTAGACTGTCAAAATAGTTTATGAGATGTTGTTGCAAAGGAAATGACTGAGTTCCGCAGCCTAATAAAAATGCCAAATACTCTGTTTACATACTGCTTCAGCACTTAACAAACATTAAAAAATTGTATGAAAAATGATTTGATATTATATCTGAATTAATCAATTTGCAAGGCATAAGCTTTGTCACTGAAGGTCAAAGGAACAGTTTACAAACACTACTTTTGGAGTGCTTTCTTAAAGTTTATTTTTGACACAACACTGGCAACCTTCACCTGGATATGAGTATCAACTACCCACAGGAAATATTTTGCACAACTAAAAGATACTTGGTTATAGAAAATTAAAACCCCATTTTGTTCTTAAGTAATTTTGGAAAGTATTTAACATGTATGACCAGAAGTATGTTATGGTAACATTTTAAGACAACAAATTTTGAAGATATAACCAAAGACAGGGGATGCCAATGGAATCGGTTCAGAAATAAACACTGTGCATATGAATTGTATGGTAAGGAAACATGTAGAAATACACAAAGCTACCTGACTATATAAAGTACATAGACATCATGTAAACAGTATCATTTGACAAAATAAGAGGGTTGTGCCAGTCATTATATACATTCTTATATCTACCATGAGCTGTCCTTTTGCTTTTAATGGAGACACATGACAGAGAATATACTGCAACACAGATCTACTGTGCATTTTGTCTGTGAGGAAAGTTATCTAAAAATGCATGCATTCACTTGAATCTGGAGGCTTTATAATTTATTGTAGTCATGTAGAGTATTCATGAATAGACTGCGGAAAATTGAATCAGACTTTAAAGCATTAGTCCCTGCTTATGTACAGGAAACAGCACTGAATAGTTTCAAAGATATGTACAATTGTGAGTTCACTGGCAGTTTTACCCAAAAGTATAAAAGGTATAAGAAGAATTTTCAATGATAAACCTTCCTCTTTTATCTATCCATTTGTCTCACACCAATATTTTCTACTGAGAATATATTAGATCTGGTCAGATTACTATATAGAAAAACTGCACTAATGAAATTGAGGGCTATGCTATAGACATAATAGACCTACAGTACCTATTATCTTAGTGTTGAAAGACAAAGCAAGAGGCTTTAGAATTCCCAAAGTGCTTACTATATTCACTTATTGATGGTCTGCCATTTAGCAGTCCTGTGCTTTTATTATTTGTTTTAAATGGGTGTGAGGAGCTGGGGTCTATGGAGGTCTATGGATTCAGAAATAGAAGTTTCATGTCACATCAGTTTCCTGGCATGAACAGGTAATAGGAAAGCTTTCCCCATATGTTATGAGGTACATTTGTGCCTGTGACAGAGTAAATGTCAGCTGAAACTGATAAGGCTGTCCTGTCTGGCAGTAGCTCTCTTCTTTCCCTCCAGCTGTGAAGGCCACAAAGAGGAGCCATGAAATCTGCCCTTCTGGTCTAGTACCTAAGGTGTGGAAGCAAATATATAAGGAAAGTAAGTCATTTCTTCCACTAGAGTAGACTGCAGATTAGACATCTTGCAATGTGTTGCTCGCTATACACAGACTCTTTAGGAAACTGTTTACCAAATTATGATTCCTTAACAACTTAAATTATAAGTTAAAGTAGTTAACAAGACTATAAATGCATATTACCTTACATTAAATATGATCTCAATGCTACTGTTGAAAAACTCTATTAGCATATTTTGAGATATAGAAATAAAGTAAACTGCCCAGTCAGTAAATTACAGTATCATTGAACAGGTCCCTCTACAAAATAGTTATCAGTGAGTTTATTACCAGGAGTGGTAACTTTTTCATTAAGTTTATCATATACTTGAAAAAAAAATTTAAGTTTAGTTTAAGAAATTCTAATTGTTCAAGTGACTCTCTTCATGTATCTTTTAATAGTTACTTTATTCTTTATCTTCCTATAGTGACAAATGCTATATTTTTTTTACTATGTGGCCAAATAATGTTAGACCTCTACCTATTTATTTTATCTATAAATGACAAGAAGTCATAGTAAAGTATTCCCAAAAGAGAATTGAGGAACTTAAATTATATACTCAGGTACTTAGTGATTAAAACAATAATGAGGGAAGTATCAAAGACCAGGAAAGGGAATGTTATATGCTGACCTAAAACCAAGGCATGCTTAAATCCCCCAAAGAATTCTCACTGGGGCTCAAAGTCAAGTTAGCTTTTATTCTTTCCTAAAGAGAAGGCTCTTTATCTATAATCCTAAGAAAATGTTCTGTCCCAGGAAGTAGTACATGTTTCTTAACTTGAATTGATTTGATGTATGGTTATATCATCATATATAACTCAGAAAACTGTCCTGTGAGGATGTTCCTTCTCACTTAGTATCTGAAGAACAATAACTGTAATTCTACTTTGGGTTAGTTGTAAAAAAAAAGATTTTTAAAAAGTAGCAAATGTCTGGTTTTAATATCACAGAATGGTGTCTACAAAAGGACAAAGCATTTCATTTTAATTTTATTTCTTAAATTATTCTCTGCTAAGAGTTTACAGTTGACTTCATTCATGATGGGTTATATAAAAATGCCCAGAAAATACACCTAAATTATTTTACAGTAATTATACTTCATTTTCTTGACGGTTTCCTACCATGGTACTTTCATTTCCATTACTTTGTGTATTGAATTCTACAGATGCACAAGGTCTCTATACATATGCCAATCTCATGCACAATCTATTACATGAAAGCAAGGCAGCTGGGTAATTGAAGTGTAACCTCTTTGTCTCATAACACGTATACAAATCACCAAAAATAATCTAGAGAATTCAAATGTGTGCGTGTATATATCAAACACATGTTCTCTTGAAAACATCTCCCACATTCAATTTCTTACTGGATTGGTTCTACTTTGAAATGTATCATTCAGTTAATATGAAACACTCAAAGAAATTCAATATCATAATTGACCATAAGATAATAAATGTACAGTGCATCCTACAGGATTTTTTCATGAAGTTTGAAAGAGATGAGATATAAGAAAGTATTATGTAAGTTAAAGTATGGTTATATATGTGAAACTAACTAGTCATAATAGTATTGTAATTATTATTACATGTCAACTGCCACATTCTTGTCTAATTTTACAGATAATAGAGTATGCTGTGGAGTTGATAAAGCTCATTCCTAGTGAACCTATGAAATCTTATGAAGCCTGATAATAAAAATACCCAGAAGAAATGCAACTCAAGTGATCTGCAGCTGTGGTAGAATTACTACATTTCTTTTGTTTAAAAAAAAAAAAAGAATTGTGCTGAAGAATGTGAGGACTAGCTGCCTTTCCTGGTAGTCTAAACCAAAAATGCTAAGAGTGGGTAACTAGGTAATTCGACATGCATCCAACCAAAAGTCAGACTTGATAATGTATCATAGACTCCTTTATGATAGTGCATAAGACACGGTTCATGTTAACAGAAACTTACAAGTAATAGTGTGCTTTCTTTTTCTTAGTTTTCATAACTTTTAAATTTTATTTTTTTCTTGTTTCTTTTTAATTGACACATAATAATATTACACATTTCATTTTATTTTTAACATTTTTTATTTTAAAAAGATTAAAAGAAAACAAAGCAGCAATAAAGACAATACAGGATTTCAAAACAAGATGACAGGGAATGAACAATGGTCACTATATTACATATTGTTATCTTCAAAATATTTGCTCAGATTACAAGATACAGGCATGTAAAACAGATCGAATAATATAAGCACTCACATTTTCTTTCCATGAACTAATAGGAATAGTAGCACAATTAATGATACATATTTTAGAATACAGCATGTAATATTTAAATCAGGATAATTAGCATTTCTATTTTAAAAAATTATCATTTCTTTGGAACCTTCAAAGTCTTCTCTTTAAATACTTTAAATATATATACTAAATTGTTATAAACTATATCTTCTTATTATTAAACATAACACTAGAACTAATTTTTTTAAGATAAATATTTCGGTACCTATTGTTTGATGCGTGTTATCTGGCTTCCTTCCATTTCTTCCTTGCCTCTCTCCCTGGTCTCTAGAAGCCAATATTTTCTCTATTTCTATGAAGTCGTTTTAGTTTTCACAAACGACTGAGAACATGCAGTATTTGTCTTTCTGTGTTTGGTCTATTTCACTTAATATAATGTCCTCCAGTTGGGTCCATGCTGTTGCATATGACAGAATTTCATTCTTTTTAATGATGTCCTATTTTATACCTTCCTACCTCAGACATTTAAGTTGTCTGATGAACATTATTATTATTTCACATCCATAATTTCTTAGGAAAAATCTTGAATGTCCAGCCTTTGTTTTGATTGTCAGTGTGTGTATGTATTCTGATTTCATCTTGTCTTCAGCTTCCTCTATCCTTTGTCTTGAGGAGTTCCACACTTACCGCATCACACACTCTCCTGGATAGGTCCAGGACTAAGTCTGCATTTTGATGAGGCTTGAATTAATGTCCCGAGGTTTACTTAAAATCTTTTTGCTGGAGAGCATCATTAATCAGTTGATCTAAAATGTGAGATGGAATGACCATGTGTGTGTTAGTACATTTTATAGTGATTCTCAACTACAGAGATTCTTCCAAGACCTTTGAGCAGTGTCAGAGTTTGCACATTTAGCTCCAAAGCAGTATTTTGTCATTTTGAGATTGCAAAATACAAATGTACAGTCCTGCTACAATGCAGTCTTACTGTATGGTCTTTATGCTTATTTTGCCCTTGTGGCAAGAAAAACTGTGATGCCCACTGGTTTTCTTTTCTTTTTTTTCTTTTTTTTTTTTCTTTTTTTGTCTTTCTGAGACAGGGTCTCTCTATGTGGCTCAGGCTAGCCATGTGCTCACTTTGTAGCCCTGGCTGGGCTCGAACTTGCAACGATCCTCCAGTCTCAGCCTCCTGAGTGTTGGGGTTACAGGTGTGCACCACCATGCCCAGTTTAAAAAGAAATAGTCCTTTTTTTTTTTTTTTGTACAGAGGATTGAACTCATGACCTTGCGCTTGCCAGGTAGGCACTTGTGCCTCTGAGCTAAATCCCCAGCCCCTTGATGCCCATTAGTTTTCTGACTCCACTTTTAGCTTATTCTCTGTTTTCTTTTGCACACTCTCCATATAGTAGAAAGCTAAACAAGCTTTTAATCTACTCTTTGTAAAATAATTTGAAGCTTATTTTTCAGTTCAGTATTCCATATCTGAAATGCTTAGGGCAAAGTGTTTCAGACTTGAATTTTTTGGATTTTGTAATATTTTCGTAGACAGAATGAAATATCTCAAATATAAACACAAATTCATTTGTTTTCATTTTCTATATATACATAGCCTGAAGGTAATTTTGTAAAATATTTTTAGTATGCTTGCATCGAGACTAGAGACTATCACAATAACTTGAACTGTGGAATTTTCCACTTGTGGATTTTTGCTGGTGCTCAAAATTTTCAGATCCTAAAGAATTTTGGATTTTGGATTTCAAACTAGGGATATTCAACTTGTTTTAGATTTTTTTAAATAAAAGTTTAGAGTTATAACAGTGAGGTTTTCTGTAAGTGGGATGTATCTCTGATACTGTCCCAAATAACTTTTTAAATTAGGAAAGGATTGGTTTTAAAACTATATATTGTCTGTATTGACATCTGAATTTACAAGTTTTATGCCATTATCTTTAAATAGTTTCAGTTAATCAGAGGAAAACTGGAAGCTCCTGTATGAAATCATTCTTTTTCCTTTCAGTATTCCTTAACTTACCATGTGTTTAAAATCAGAAACAATTTTGCTATCAGTAAAAAATATTTTTACAATATCCAGAAATTTATAACTGTAGGAAAATAAAAACAATATTTAACAGTGACTACTGAAGTTACAAATCACTTCTGTACATCTGGGATTTTATAGTGAATATTTCTGTCTTGTACATTTTATCTTGTTATTTTTCCACCAACTGTTACTCCTTTTGCTCTCATGAAGCTTTATCCTGGATCACAGTTTGGAGGAGATGTAGTCTTATAAGACAGCAAGTATTTCAAGATGCCAGAATGTATCTTCTGTTTCCTAGATGAATATTTTAAGGAATTTTGGGAACACCAGATCAGATTACTTCTTCTGAGTTTTAGAAACAACAAGGCAGCTCCATAAAACTTTACATACTTCGCTTCATAGCTCCTATTTTCCCTGACATATCATCTTTGGTCGTTGTTGGTTCTGTATTATTTTTCTAGCTAGAAAATGGAAAGGTGACTGTGATTCATGCCATGTGAAAACTTAGTTGTAATAGTATTCATTATCTAACATCCTCTGACCTGTGAACCAAGGGGACCTGATAAGTTCATTCTGTTAATTTAATGCCAATCTCAAATTTAAAGGCAAATCCTTCAGCAATTAAAATAATCAAAGATGTAAAATTCAAATTCAATGTTTTTTTGGCTCACTAAGCATATTTGCCACTTTAGTGGGTTTATTTCTAAGAAGAAGAATGAGACAATCTAAAATTTTGCTATAAGGAATTGCTAAGACTGAAAAATCACATTGTACTGGAAAACGCTTATAGAGTTCTTGTGTGCACTGCTGAAATGCTGAGATCCCCTCCTTGAAGTTCTAATAGGTTTCTAATCTCAGCTACATGAAAGCTTTTTCATGTCATGGAAGAATTAATACACTTCCCCTAAGAAATCTAACTTACTACAACATGACAACATTGCCTGGTGAGAAAATACTGAGGAATCTTAGATAACCATCTGTGCTTCTGGCTGTTCCTTTATAAAAAGATAAAAGTGGGATAGGATCAAGCAGACACTTAATTCACTCAACACTATTCACTATGTTAAACCTATGATGAACACCAATCACTTTCACTCTTTCATATATATCATACTGAGCCATAACTAGTCATAATAAGTTTTAGGTTGTTAAATTGATAAGTTGTAAACTGTGATTACAGATACAATTTAGATTGTGATAAACTTGGTTCTTACTCCTTGATTTGTCATGCAATCATCAGTCAATAAATTCGGTCAAACGACTTCCTTAGTACTTCATGTTTTCCTCCTTTCCGTCCCAATGACTCTGCACTTTCTGGTCTACATTCTCATCTCCCCACTCCTTTTTTGCAATTCGTTCTCAACAACAGAACAAGAGATATTTCCTAAACGGTATCTAATCTTAATTCGGTGCTTAGCATCCTTGAGAGATTCATGTTTTCTGATTCTGAATCAGAAAGTGCTATATTGGGACTTCCTAGATAGAAGTCAATCAAGAAGTAGTAGCAAAGCAGACATTTAAACTGACACACAAGAGGAGGACCTAAATCATGGCAATAAAGCTTCCATAAGTGAATTTTGCATTGTTAAGATTTGAAAATAACACAGAGATGGGTTTCATATTGAGATTAAGATTCAAACCCAAATTTTGTCCTAAGTCTTCAACCTGTGCTTCTCAACCACTCTAAGACTGCCTGGAAACTGGTTAGAAATGCACACACAACGCCCAACTCAGACCAACATGACTGGGAAATGCCAGATGAGTCACCAACAATGTACATTTTAATAAGCCCTCTAAGTAAGTCTGATGCCCACTGAAGTCTGCAAGCCACCAGACTGGAGAAAGAGATTGGTCTAAACCTGAAAGACAGAATTAAGGGTCTACTATGTAGAAGGACATGCTACCAAGTTTATAAAGTAGGAATTTTATCCTGGGAGTGCTTAATGTGGTAATTCCTTGGAGATGTAAAACTACTGATGCCTAAGACCTGCCACCAACAAATTATGTAAATTAAAGAGGGGGGCTCTAGCAATGAGTACTTCAAAGATAGCCTGGGTGGTTGTTAAGTGCAATTTTGCCTGAAAACTATTGACTTATAGAGCGGTAGATACTGCTATTCAAAATCTGAGTCATTTCACTTAGGCGCATTCATAGAACCCACCTGATTACTGTAAGGCTATTATATTGCTCATTACCAAGGTCATCTTCCTTCTGGTCCAGTGTGGCAGTTCTGAAAGGCTCTGATGATGTGCTTGTATATGCTTCTATACCTCTTTCTGCCCCTTGTTCCAGGTTTCTTCAAATAGGTACTCATACATCATGTCCAGAGAGATAAGCACCTCTATAGTTATGCTTTACATTTTAACTCAGGCTGGAAAATACAAACTAAGACCTTGTTCTGGGTTTTATGACATGATTTTACTCTTCTTAAAGTTGTATTATACTGCTTCAAGTCCTGAGTCATAAATCACTACAGACTAATCTTTCATAGTTTGAAATTGCTTTTAGTATTAAAACAACAGAAAAGATTACCTTTCATGTCCTTTACCAAACTTTTCTTACTCGTGATAAATATTAATTTATCAGGAAAGGAGTGAGCTATTAACTAAATAATTAATGTTTAAATTCATATAATCATCACTGATATATCACATCACTTCCTTGCACAGCCATTAAATGATTTAAATTATAAAATAAAAATTGGATATTTTGCACCCTGAGACAATGGTTCGGGGCATTGCTAATCAGTGTATTCCCTAGTCCAATAGAATGGCACCATTTGAACATACGTAAGAAAAGCAAAATCTCCTACCCAACCCAGACTTACAGATGCAGAATTTAATCAGAATCTGTATTTTAATAAAATCCTGGGCAATCTTACTGCATATTTAGGACTGAGAAGCATTAGTGTTTGAAATGCTGAAGAAATTGCTTTGAATTCATATTAAAGAACCAATTTTACTAGGTAACTATAAATCCTCCAAGTGTTTGACATGCTAATTAAAATTACAAATAAGTTAGATTTTTTTTTCTGTCATTTAATGGAAAATAAGCTTAAAATTAACATGTGGAGAAAACCATGCTCCTGGAAAGTGTAAGCTTATGCAATGGCTTTCTTGCAGAAAACATGTGTTTATTACACAGAGAGGTAGCATGTTGTAGGAAGCAAGGATGAATGGTAAAGAATGAGAATTGTTGTTTCCAGTGAAATGTTGAAGCATTTCAGAATCTGGCTTTCTTTGATTCAGCCACTCAACAGACATCATAGAGTTATGACTATGTGTCAGAAATAGGATTAGAAATTAGTAATATTTGTCTTCTGCATATTCACTGTCTAGATTCTGGAAATGGGCACAGTGACAAATATAACGAAGCTTGATTAAATTCTATAATAATATCATGTACAAGTATGATAGTGCATAAAAAGAGGAAGTCCTACACTGACTGGAGAAAAGAGAAAATAGTCAGGGATGGTTTATTAGAATGGGTGATAGTTACGTGTCAAGCCACACACATGGAGGTCAGAGCAGCTGTATTCCAGAAGGATGAAATCATATCTTTATGGTTTATCTGAAGTTGTTTCAGAAAAGTTATTGCGATAGGTGAACTCAATAGTTGAATCATTAATTGAATGGTGTTTAAACAAGAGAAAGCCCTTGGAGAACAAACCGTTAAAGAAGTGTTTCAAAGACAGTTAAGAGGCAATTTGATTCAGTCCACTGATGGAAAAATAAAACCTTGAAAAGAGCAAGAGAAGTTCTTTTCGTGTCCTGCGAGAAGATACATGATTCCACTGTGGTTAAAGAGGTCATTCATTGGAAATACTTTACATCTAAGGCTCCAATTTTCTCATTGAAGAAGGACATAAATTCTTCCAAGAAAGAGTAAGATGCGTTGGTGAAGGTAATAGAAGAAAGCATCATAAATTAGAATTATTTTCTTTTTCTTTTTGGTCATGTGACATGATTACAAAGGATATTTAAAAAGCAATTGTTAAAGACTCATATGTGATTGGAAACTAGAACTTTTTACTAGTAACAATCTTCTAGCTTGTGTGATTCTGTATAACAAAACCCAGCAGTGTAGACAGAAAAATACACATATCGATGCTTGGATTAACTGAAGGTTCCAAAAGTATGGCATGCAGGTAACAGAAAGACAAAAGTAGAAAAATCTTGAAGATAATGCTGTCGAGACTAATTGACATGATATACTATGCAATTCTCAAAACCAAGCCGTATTAGTGTGTGAACATTATGAGTCAAACTACTGTGTTCTGATTTAAACACTTATAAACTAACATACTTAGATCCTCAAATCATCACTCAAACTCTGTAAAGAAGATATCTATTATTTTAGTGATGTAGCAAGAGCAGAATAAATTTATACAATTAATCAGCAATTCAAAATCATTTTGCTACAGAGGGTGTGATTAAAAAATACAGTGTGACTGAATAAGTTGTGCTGTTGTGGTGACCTTAATGTCTGCAGTCAATTCAAAATGTTTACCTTTCTTGGTCATTTCACTTTGGGAGAGATCTAGAAGTTGCACAGTGTCAGATCCAGTGAATAAGGTGGATGAGGACACATCTTAATATTTTTTTAAGCCCGCCTTTCACTTGCTTGACACTTAGCAGCAGCATTATCTGTATTGTTTTTCACGATTTATAAAGACACTCAAGAAAGAGAACATCCAGAACTGCTTTAGAAAGTGGATGGAACAAGTGTATCCCGAGAGAGAAGGGTATTGAAGAGGATTAATGGCAATGTGTCCTTTACAGTAATAAATTTTTAAAACTTAAATTTCCCTCATGTATTTTGATCACCCCTTGTATATTATATATGACATGCATTATAATATTGTTAGCAGTTCTATCTGATAACATCAAATAAAGCTCATTTCATGGAGAAATCCTTTTTCCTATTTAAAATCTGGCCTTGATTCACAAAACTATTCAAAGAAACTTTCCGGTGTGTTTAGCTAAATTCTCCCAGTTATAAGTTGCTCCCTAAAAGTAACTTTGGCACTTTTGAAGGCTCATTAAATCTTTCTGGGCCCTGGGGTACCACTAAGGAAACTGCTACAATAATTTGCTCAATAGTATCCTTGGGACTTGAAAAGTTCTTCTTTCAGAAAAGAACAAACTTAGTCTTAAAAAGAAATTTACTTCCTACCAGAAGATGGTTAAGAATGTTTGCTTACAGTTTCAAGGAGGATTTAAAGGGGTTAAATCAATTATATGATTTAGACATACCCTATGCTCTAAAAAAAAAAAAAAAAAAAAACCAAGAAAACAAAACTGTGTTTTTGTTTATTAGAATCTTTTTTAGTTTTCTTAAGCCACCAACCTAACTGTCTTCCCTAATAAATCCGCCCAAAGGGAGAATCATCTTCTTACATGGTGGAAGGAGCTTGGTCTGTCTTTAATTCCAAATTGGCTGTCCTGGAAATGCATCAGCTGTTTCTTTAAGACTCAAAGAAGTTTTATAAACACGGCTGTAAGTTTAAGTGAAACTAGAACTATCTTCAAACTCTTAAATGACATAATCTAAATAAACTAAACTAACATCTCTAAAGGAATTTCCATTACAGTAATGGAAGAAGAGATGAAAAACTGCATTAAAAGTTATGTGATCTTGCTATACTGCTCTCTAAATGTTTATATTTGTTAATTTGCCTTGTCTACCATCTTGTACCACTTTTCAACAGAAAAAATATTGAATCAAGTTAATGTAATTTTATGTACCTACAGGTTATTCTTCCTATAAAACACAAAAATAAACAAATAATCAAACAAACAAGCAAACAAAAAACCAGTTCCATGGAAGTAGCAGTAAAACAAGAGACAGAAGAATGCTGAATTCCTAAAAATTAAAGGTGCTATCTGTGTGCAGATCAAAATTAAAATAATAAACACGAAATAAACAAAAAGCCTCAGGGAAAATCTCAGCTTCCTGTCCTAGTCATGGCATCCATTACAATGGAGAGTTTGCAGTCTAATCCTGTGTAGAGTCATGGACACACATGAGATATAAATACAGATTTGGGGAATACTAGTATGAAAGAAAAAAGTCATAAAAACCTGATAAAGAGCAGGGGGTGTAGCTCAGTGCTTGGTACAGTGCTTGCCCAGTATTCATTGAAAATCCTAGGATGATCTCCATTACTTCAAAAAAAGAAAGAAAAGAAAAAACAAACCGGCATAGACAACTCTCCCTTCCTTACACACATGCACAAAGAGAAGAGCTCAACTCTGACAAGTCATTTGATAGAGTCAAAAAATAACTTGCGAGATACCACAAAATTATCTTTCGAAAAATAATATATTTAACTTACAGGGAAGTCAAGACTTTAGTTTAAGTATGGTACTTTACAAAGTCACAAATGGTGCTATAATCCCAATTTACAGGTTAGTAAAAGAAAACTCACAATCATCAGAGATTTTACTGAGTTAAAGAGCTTATAAATGGCAGAACTAAGATCAGGGATTCTGATATAGCTAATTCCATGATTCATGTGAATTCTACAATATTGTGACATATAGAGAAGAGTCCATTTACTTTATTAATATTATCCAACCTCCACAAGCTCTTCTTTTGAAAGCCTAAATTACTAGGTTTTCCAGTGCTAAAAACAGAAACGTTATCAAGTAAGTGTAGAAAACACTTGATTAAATGTGTTAATCCTACCAGACTCCTCGCATTCTTTAGTATACTAAAGTGCCTCATGAATCCCCAAAATATGAGCACAGGAGGTTTTACTTTTCCTCTGAAGATCATTTTATGGGGCCCACAGTCTAAGAAATATACTCTGTGTTATGTGTCTGCAAAATCTTGCTGGCTTGGCGAAGTTAGTTTATGATAAATAGGTGTATCTTTTTCCTCAGCCATTTTATGATGATTTAAAGTTTAATTCTCAGAGGTCAGTCCAAATCCTCTTATATTCAAGAACTATGAAAAGCCTTATTCTTCTCCTCTGTAACCTATGAGTAGTGAAAACATTTATGGAGACCTGAAATGTAAGAGGAGAAAACTAGAAAACTTAATACTTCCTTACTTTTTTCTCTTAGAAACCTGGGAATAATGAAATTGCTTTCAACACTTCTCCAGAGTTTTGGGGGTGTCGATCCAGAGCGGACCTTCTCCTTTTTCTCCTACACTGCTGTCCTTGAATTTCTCTCTGACACTCAGTTTGGTTTTTTCTGCTCGATCTTACCAGAATGCCCTTCCTTTTCATTTTCCACATTTTTTGTTTGGGTTGGTGGTAATGATGACTGAACTGAGGACCTGCACACTGAGCTATATCTTCAGGACTTGGAGGGTGGTATCTCTCTATGTCACAAAATTGCGTGTATTGGAATTCTACATGGAAAATCAATTAGGAGAATGTGTATAAAGAGTTTTCCAATGGATTCTAGATTTAGAATGGCTTTGGTAATATTGACATAGGGGAAATTTACTGTTTTGATAAACTGCATGTAATTAATGACAGCATTTACTGGTGCTGTAGGAGCTGCAGTGTAGTGTCCGTCAGGTGTGTTTTGGCCTCCAGTGATACTGCCAGTTACTGACTTGTCTATTTGTTATTTTCCTCATGTTCAAAACAAAGCATAAAAGAATTCTTACCTCATAGGGTTGTTTAATTCACACAATGTCTAGTACACAGTAATTACAGTAATGTTTGTCATGTTTGTAGAATGCTGCTCTATTCCACATGAACACCATACATCAACGTTGAATCAATGAATCATGCTTCTTGAAAATCTTGCCAATTAAAAGGGGCAAAAGAAGGTTGTGGTAAACAGTGTCATTTGCATTTGAAGATGAATGGGAAAGCCACTTCAGACTTGTAATGTACTTTGCAGAAATAGTAAGGTATAGTTAAAAGAGGCTGAAGATTAAAAACTGTGACCCATACAACTGATTCCAATCTTGTTGATGATACGTGATATCTCACTGCATGTTATTAAGCAGTTACTAAATAAACATGGAAATCATTCTTGACAAATTTCTGCTTATAATATTCATTTTTGCTTTACAATAAATTTCTTGAAATGAGATTACCATGTTATAGGAGAGATTGTATCCAAGCTCTCATTCTAAGATTTGTTTTATACTTAAATTTTCACACAAACAGGATTAAATTAAAATATAACTTGTTTTTTATCAAGTTAGCTGATGCATCTTTACAAAGTATGATGAATATGTCTGTTTCTTTTGTGAGTTGTTTATTCATAACTTTTGTCTATTTTTAAACAATCAACTTTTTTTTTCTGAATACTAACTTTGTGTTTGCTTGGAAGGGCCTAGTCACATGTGTGTTCTTCCAATTTTTTGGCTTCTCATGCTTTTAATTCACATATTTTTTAGTTTTCCTTTTGTGATATCATTTTTTAATTATTTTAGAGTTTGTACATCAAAAACTCTATGGCTCTCTGAGCTTAATGGATGATATCTAGATTTAATTCTATACTGGATTATTGATTAAAATTCTTATTTAGCATATTAGATAATTACAATGAGTTTACTACATAAAATTACTAATAGTAGACTTAATATAATGTTTCACTGATTTATCATAACCCCATTTAATCATAATTTACTATTAATCACTTTTAAAATAATGAGTTCAGTTTTCTATTTTAAATATTTTGTATATACTTTAATAAATAGCATTCTCTTTTACTTACCATCTTAACACTGTACTAAAAGCTGTAATAGTGAAAAATAAATAGAAATCACTAATATTTATACATTTATATAGTTATATCTATACACACACTAGAAAATATTGGGAAATTAATAATGAAGCTTCTGCTCAGCATTTCTAAAGTTCTATAATAAGATTTTTATGGAACAACATAGTAATATTATGAAACATTCTTAATCTTAGCGATTCCTTAGGAAAATTGAATTAATACACTTTAATGTGAAAGCACCCATTTCCTGAAGACTTTCTTATTTATTAAGATAGTTTTATATATTTATCTGAGAATTAAAGTACTTCTTTGAACTATTAATTCAGTTTTTCAATTTCTGTTTTATTTCTCAAATAACATATTTAGTTTATCTGCTTAGTTTCTTGTCAAATAATTTGCCTCAGAATTTTGTCATCAGTTTTTTCTTCAATTTTCTTTCTAAATAATCAGTATTTTAGTGCAGTTGATTATCTTTCCATATTTTCTTAATTTATAGTTATCTTTCCAACAGATGAAGTTCACTAAATATTTTCTTTCTTAATTATTTAAATATTAAAAAACTTTAAGGACATTTTTCCATGAGTACATGAGCTTCTCTAAAGATTTTGCTATGTACTGTTCTTACTATTATTACTTTCTGATACTCTATGCAAATATGGCTAAGGGATTAAGATATTTGTTATTAATTTTCTGTCCAATTCACTTTTTCAAACCCTGCTTTGGGCATTTCTACTTTGTTGGTATATATATTTTTTTTCACTACCAATATGTTCTAAAAGGAAGAGCAATTTAGTATTTATGTATGTATATATGTATACATATGTGCATGTATGCATATGTCAACTTTACATGTATTTGTATACACCACACGTATATGCATTATATATATATATATATGTATATATCATCTCAATTATATTTGTGAGTTTCCCTAGAATGATTTAAGTTGTTCTCTTTCATTTGTCAGAACCTAAGAAGCACTTTTATTGCCGTTTTGCAGTTTCTTCTTTTATTTATGGCAATGTTTAGCTTTATGTATTTTGATATTATGTTATTTATCTCCAGCAATAACTACAGATTCTATCTTCTTTAATCAGTAAAATTGCCCTTTTTATCCTAGTAAATGCATTTGGCCTAAAATTCCACTGTTTGATGTTAATATAACCCAAATGACCCCAGACTTCATTAGCCTGTGGGTACTAAGAATGCTCCATTAATATTAATATCCTAATTTGCGAGCTCATTAACCCCTACCTGTATAACAGTGAGACCTTGACCTCCGCTTAGGAAGTCCCCAGGCAGTATCCAACATATTTTCTAGAATCTGTAATCTACTCTTCATCTCCGCTGGCTGCTCTTTGAAGACAGACTCTGGGATACTGTCAACATTTCCTGCAGCTGCTTTTGTGTGTAGCCACCTCCAGGCCACAGATACACAGAATCCTCATGGTGTGTAATGGTGGGACTATCTTTTGTGAACTCGAGAGGGAGTCCCCCTGAGATTACTTCATTGAGGACTCCACAAGACCCCTTACATAAGCTAACATTCAATCCTTCTTTTTCTCAAGACATATGTATTGACAGAAACTTGAGTAACAACTGCTCAACTCAATGCAAACATTTCTCTCTAAAGGTTAATGTTGATTCTAACTCTGGATCCCCATGCCAAGTGCTCCTTGTCCAAAGATAACTCTTCCCTCAAGGAATCATATCTTTGAAATTTTGATTCTTTTATAATGTCTTCTCTTATATTTTAAAATATAAAATTGTAAAATAAAATTTTCATTTTTAGATTGCCCTGAAATCTATAAGACATATTATAAATGATCTTACATAAATATCACAACAATAAAGGTGGCCTTATTTTTCCTGTTTTACAGATGACCAAACTGGAGATGAGTTAAGCCTACCATTTTAGCTCCAAACTGTCTAAGAGTTAATTATTCAACTGTGGGTTCTTTATTTGATTGATCTGTCTCGTGGCTGAAGTAAGTCATTAAGTACAAAACACTTTGGTTCATTCACTTTCTGTGCTTTCAAATTGGTATCTTCTCCAATGTCTTCACTATGATTTTATACACTATTAACAATGCTTGGATTATGATTCTTTTCATGAATTGGAACATAGCATGGTGTATAATGCTATAGCATATAGGTGGCTACAGTATGTAGACATGCTGAATTACATAATGAAAGAATCACAAAGATTATTTCATTAAAATGGCTTCAAATGTCCTTCAAATGCAGACCCTAATGGGAACATGTATAGTCCTAATGCAGATGATTTATACACTACATCTTTCAAACCATGGTATGATGTTTGGAGTTCCTGTTCAGCAATAAAAAATACTTTTGAGTCCCCACTCTTCTAATTACTAGTTTACAAACAACAAGCAGGTGTGTTAATCTCTCCGTCTCAGTTTACTCATTTGTGGAATGTGACTAATGATAATGTCTGGGCCTTATTGTTTGCACAATGATTTAATGAAATGATATGTATAAATATATAACATGTTTCTGGAAGCAAAATAAATAACTGATAAATGTTTGCTATTTTCTTAACAAATAGTGTTAGTAATTACCTTACCATATTGACCTTCACATATTGTAAATAGTCATGAATATAGCTGCTACATTTTCCTTAAAATTTTCTGACATTTTTTTCTTTTCACAATAAAAATATCTTGATCTTTGAAATTAAAATATGAGCATGTTTAGATATATCTTTATAAATCTTCTGTTCTTTTTATTAGTTTTCTTCTTTGTGAATACCCTGATTAATGTCTCTTATTAGTTCAGAAAAGTTTTATATTTTGTTTTTCAAATTTTTCTGTTCTTACAATTATTTTTTTAATTCCTTATAACCTGCAAAAAATAAAAAGTTACATATTGCATGATAATTTGGATAAAGATGGTGTCAATTGTATGTTTTAGTTCTTATGACATTTGTATTACCTTACAAGATTATTTTCTAATTTTTACATTTGAGGAAGGATATCCCAAAGTTACTATATGTCATCTCACTTTTCCTTTGATGTGATTGACATTTTCTTGAATTTATGATTTCAAAATGGATGAACTTTAAAGTTTATTTCCCATAGTAAATATTTTGCTCTGGAGGGAATAAAGAGAAATTACACTTAGTTTTGTGGAAGTATAAATTATGAATTTTTCACTTACATGTCTAAAAAATTGATGAAGTCTAAAGAGACATATTTAGGACATGGGGATGAAATTTATTAATTTTTATTTTATACAAGAAATTTTAAATTTTCATTCCATAAGAAATCCAAGTGGAACTCCCTAATAAAGTCTGGGACATTCAGGTCTGGATTTCACTTAGGTTTTGCCTAGACACAAGATTTTTCAGTTATTATTATAGACTGGCTAGTAGAAGCGAAGGAAATCAACTAGAAAGTAGTTACAGTGTGACCTGAGACAAGGGTGTCAGTAGAACACTGGAGAAAAACTGCATTCCAGTGACAAGTGGCAGATGGCGAACCATCATTTGGCTGTGAAAAACTAACTTAAGGGAGGTAGGAAGTGAAAAGAGAAGAGTGAAAGCAGCAGTTAGTAACACATGCTGCACAGGTCACATAGTAGTTGGAGGAAAAGACTGGATCTGTAAAACAAGTGGATATGGAAGTAAAATTATTGTGAATTTTGTATGACAAGAAAAGAGAAACAAATAAGATTAGGCTTCAGTAAGTTTGTCTTCGTAAACAAGACAGAATCACATCAAAAGTTGGAGGCCACTTGAAACAAAGAAATAGAAGTAGCATGAAAATAATTAACAGAGGGAACTTCAAAGCATATAAGAAATAGTAGAATAAGTGCAGATGGAAAGATGCATTCTTGGAGAGAGGGAAATTTCAGACACTAGACCGAAAGGAAAAGTACATGTGATTGACTCAGATTTGGTGGAAAGCAGAGGCAGAATGTTAGAAATGTCCACAGGTAAATATATCAAAGAATTTAATGAAAATTATAGAAAAGTTGTATTAATTCCAGTCAGGGTGCTGGCATTAAAGAATATCAAAGTGATTAGAATATCCTTATATTATTGACAGTAATAGATTTTTAAAGTAAAATAGTCTACACATCTGTATCTATTTTATTCTAGAAGTATTTTATATGTGGAGCACACTGGTAAGTATTTGTAGGAAAAATGCACCAGAGAAGAGGAAAGGGAACTGAACTAAAGAGGGTTTGAAGCTTCAACTAATTGAGCTCCAGGTAATAATGGCATCTCACATGCCTGAGTATCCATCGTGGTCTTTGGAGGAAACGTAGGCACAAGATGCCATGCTTTGTGTTGTGTGAACTCTATCATCCAATTGCTTGTTAGGTCAAGAATATACATCCCAAATAACCACGAATTGTGAAGCTATAAGCTGTGCCTAGTATAAAATGCTTTCTAAGAAGAGTATCTTAGTTTGTTGGAGTGTAACTAACGTTTTTCCTTGTGAGACCCGGATGATGTAGTAGAGAGTAACATTACACAGCCAAGTTTGGTGGTACACACTTGTAATCTCACCACTCTGGGAGGGTGAGGCAGGAAGAACACAAGTTCTAGCTCATCTTGGCAACTTGGTGACTTAACAAGACCTTGTCTCAAAATTTGAAAATAAATTAAAAAGGGGAAAGGATGTAGCTCAATGCAAAGATCCTGGGTTCAGCTCTGGAACTAAAAAAGAAAAAAAAAAACCCCACAAACAACAGAATATTATCTCTTAAATGAATTCTCAAAAGAAAAGCTGAAGAAAACAAAACAGAAGAGGAGTTACTTTGCTTGGTGAATATGTATTATACAGAAAACCAAAAATACAAGAGAAAGAATAAAAGAATGAATTAAATTTGAACAAGAGTACATGGGCTAGCTAACTCCTAAGTTTAAAATAAAAAATGAACTTCTTAACTACTTCTAACAGAGAACTAAACAGAATTATGTTTGCATTTTTCATTATAACATTTTAGAAAACTTGAGAATAAAGACTCTATAACTTTGTATATCTCATCCATAAAAAGAGAAGTTTTGTATTCTAACAATTTTATTAGGTAAAGTATCACAAAATAATGTAGTATTATTTCTTGTGTATTGGAGTTGAGGGGTAATATCAGGGTTGTAAGAGAGATTCACTGAATTTCTAAAAGAATATACCTATATTAGTTTAGGAAATTGAAGCACAATGTCCTCTGCGTTGCCACAGTTACCTGAGGATTGTGCCATGGATTTGAAGATGAAATTTCATGTTCTTTCCTCTCATCTATACCATGTGAAACTCAGGACTGCAGGTTATCTAGTGAGATGAATGGTTTCCTGGAAATAGGGTATATATATTCTTAAATTGCTAATATGATGTCTATTGTCTGTTTTGGGGGACACAATCATAACTTTCAAAGGAAAACTATTTTTAAAATTAAGTATTATTTTCAAATAATTTATTCTATATATACTAACACTCTAAAGCAATTGACTTGCCTTTTAATATTTGAGAGTAATGTAACAATCTGCATTTTTACAGGGTAAATAATATGAGAATGATCTTATGCATAAAACATAATTAGCATGCACTTTTAAAAACTTTTATAAGCTGATCTTCAGCAAATTATATTTATCATATTTTAGAACAGTCTGGAAGTTTGAAATGTAAGTTTATTTGTATGCAAGGCTAAATGTCAGACTATAACACCATTTCATTTGTTGATACTGCTAACATATACTATATAGTTTGTAAAAATCAATTTAATTATATGCTGAACATCATGAGAAAATTATATTTTGCAAAAACACTTTAAGAAAATTACAGCTCAATTTTGCTTCTCTGGAATGACAAATAGCAAAACTGTCCCATTCTCCTCTTGCCAATAACATCCTAAAGTCAGAAAGGGCCAGAAGATTAGATTATAAATTCTAATATTTCTTGCTACTGTGAAATTTTAATGGCATTACCAAAGAACAACATTCAGCCTTCTGGTAATTACTAAATTAAGTCCTAAATGTTTTATAGGACATGTGAATTTAGAATAGCATCTGCAGTATGAGAAAAATCTGTTGTTACACTCCTCACACTGTTCCCGTTATCTGATGATGGGACCAAGCAACCTTCCCTTGAATACTAGCAGGCTGAAAGAACTCATGACCTACCATGACAACCTATTCCAAGAATGTGCAGTTTTAATTCCTCACAAGTACTTCTGTGAACTAATAAATTCCCAAAAAGTTGTATTTACTATCCTGATTCTACCCTCTGTGGAGACTCTATTAAGTTAATTCCATACAGAAGTACTTTTGCCATTTGAATAGTTTTTAAATTTCTTTGGATCTTCTTATGTCAGATCCTTTAACTTTTTTCCTTGATCTTAATGCCCTCATCATTCAGATCATTCTCTCCTAGAACAGCTTTGCTTCCTATAGTTCTCTGAAAGATGGGCAGTAAGACTATGCTAATGCTCACTATTCTAGATTTTTACGCAAGAGATCTTGAGAGTGGCTAGCTCTAAAATCTATGATTTTGACTATTTTAGAACAAAGTCAAGGATCCATGACATGAAATGAGTAATTTTTCCAGTTGAAGAATTTAAATTGCATGCTTCATAAGACTGCAGGGCAGGTGCACATTACCTGAGGGCTAAGAGTGACTGCCTTAGGAAACCAGTATAGTCAGGATCCACACCTCTGTGCATCTTCTTGATTCTATAATTCTCAACATGCATATGTAAAGAAACTAATGTTCATGTTGATGTGTGTCATAAAAAGTGATTACAAAAATGAGTATCAGTCAATGGTCTGGTGGAAATGCCACTCAAATGTTCAAGAATCGCATGACAATATCCATAGGAAAATATTTCAATAATTCATTCTTCAAATTAATCTGATATACCACATGCATGAATACAACTTATATGTTGTACATACATTTTTAAAAGTGAGTAATAAAAATGTTAGTGATCATTCAACCAATGTCAGTGATCAAGGCTAATAAAGAATTACAACATAACACTCAATGATGAGTGATTAACTTCTGTGTTGAAGTTCCATGCTGATTTGAGATTCCAGGATCATGTGATTTGAGAAAGGTTCAAGAGAATTAAATATTTCTCTATACAAGAACTTGTGAATTCAAGATAATTACAAAATACTGTTTTTATGAATATCAAAGTGTTACAGAACTTTTTATGAAACAGACTGAAAGAATATTAGTCGTTGTAGGCATACATACAATTAACTAAAAATTAAAGATGTAGAATAACAGCACTGCAAAGAAAAAATCCCCACTATTGAATTCTGTTTTAGGTGGGATAATGACTATCCAATGATAACAGGTCTGAATATAGACGTTCTTACAATTCCATAATAAAATGATGAATAATCCAATTAAAAGTGGCCAATGTGAAAATGAACTAATTAGATTCAGTGAAAAACAAAAGAAAAATGGCAAAGAAATTAAAATAATTATTTCTCCAAGAAAGATGTACGCATGATCAATAAACACATGAAAAAATGTTCAATATAATTAGTAGTCATGGAAACACAAATCTATATAATTAAAATTGTTATTTCTTCCTCCTGGAGTTTTCCCCTAACCAGCATGTAATGACCTTCTTTATCTCTTTTGATCATTCTTGGTTTGAAGTTCACATTGTCTGCAAACAAAATAGCAACCCCCGGGCTTTTTTTGGGTTCCTGTTGCATGAAGTATTGTTTTCCATACTTTGACTTTCAGTCTATGAATTTCCTTTTGGACTAGATGGGTTTCTTGTAGGCAGCATATGGTTGGATATTGTTTCTTGATCCATTCTGCCAGTCTGTTTCTTTTAATTAGTGGATTGAAGTCATTTAAATTAATGGTTATAACTGATATACTGGCTTATTTTTGTCATGTTATCTTTCTGTGGTGTTTTCTTTACCTTTTCCCTCTATTTAATTGTTTGCCCTTCTTGGTGTTTTTTTTGTTGTTGGTGGTGGTGTTCTTGAAGTCGTAGCTATTTTCATGTCTATCTATAGTATCTTTCATTATTCTTTGCAAGGTTGATTTGGTGGTCATTAAGTTCTTCAGCTGTTCTTTGTCATGGAAGTATCTTATTTTTCCATCAATTTTGAAGGAAAGATTTGCAAGGTACATCAATCTGGGTTGGAAGCTGTTTTCCTTTAGGACTTGAATACTTCACTCTATGCTCTTCTTGACTTCATTGTCTGTGTTGAGAAGTCTGCTGTAATTCTGATGGGTTTTCCTCTATAGGTAATTTGTTTCTTTTCTCTAATAACTTTTAATATTCTGTTCTTAATGTTGAATTTCTGGGATGTTGATCATTATATATCTGGGTGTAGATTTATTTTGGTTATGGCTAATTGGAGTTCTATATGCTTCACGTATCTGTGTGTAAGTTTCCTTTCTCATGTTTGGGAGAATTTTGGCCATTATTTCTGTAAATAGTCTTTTTATAGCATTTGTGTTGTCTCTTTTTTTATTTCCACCTATCAATCTTGTGTTGTTTTTCTTTGCATTGTCTTGCAACTGTTGAATTATTTCCTGATTCCTTGTTATTTTTAAAAGCTCTTTCCTTTCTTGCTCACTAGCTACAGTCATGTCTTTGAAGTCTGAAAGTCTATTTTCACATTCATTGAGGTGGCTTTGCCAGCTTTCAATGGAAGTTTTGATTTTCTGGATATCTCTTTGAATCTTTCATGCATTCTATTTCTTTCTTTTATTGTTCAAGGTTTCCATCATTTTGCAGTGCTCCTCTATTTGTTCAACTATGTCTTCTTTAGATGTGTTCAGGTTTTCTTTCATTATGTTTATCATTTCTTGTTTTGACTGGGAGATTATTTCTAAACTCAGTTCCTTTACAGCTTCATGGAGTTGTTTCTTTACTTCAGTTGCTATGTTTTCAGAAGTTTCAGGTTTATGGCTTATACTTTCTTTTATGTGCATGTCTCTTAGGCTTGTTTGGGATGGACTTGAGGGGTGAGATTTTACTTTGCTCTTTCATTTTGTCATTTTCCTATATTCCCCTGTGGCAGCTGAATGCAAAGTTGTTTCCTGGGTAGAGGATGGCTGTCTGTACTTCAGTGTTTCCCCAGTTGAGAGGAAGTCATTAGGCAGGCCTTACCAGATCCCTAGGGGCACTTGAAGGCTCCCTACATTGGGGAATATGCTGGGCAGACCTTCAGCATGCCTCACTTTGTATGCCAAGACTCTCTGGCTGCTTGAGGTTGCTGGGTGGGGCCCCACAAGGTTGTGCATGAGGTCCCAAGGCTGTGCGGCTAGATGAAATTCACTGTGTATGCCTTCAGTTCACACCAGGCCTACTCCAGAGGCTGCCCTGCTGCTTGCGGTCATGGGGCGGGGCCCAGGCAGGACCCTGGGGCTGTTCCAAATCTCCCTGGTTGTTTGGGGAGGCTGGGCGGGGCCCTACCAGGTTGGGCGTGAGATCCCAAACTGCAGGGCTAGGTGGAGATGGCTGTGCCCATGTTCAGCTTGTGCCAGCCCCACTGCTGAGACTTGGAAACACAAATTTAACCCACAGTGAGATAGTCCTTTACATCCACTGAGATGACTAGAATCAAAAAGTCGAGTAATAAACTGCCAAGGATGTGGAGAAATAGAAACACTCATATATTAACTCTCCTGATAGAGATGTAATATAGTACAACTGGTTTGTAAAGAAGTCTAGCAGTTCCTCAAATGTTACCATGTGACCTAAACAGTCTACTGCTAGGCATATATTCAAATAATTGAAAGTGTATTTCTAAAACAAACCTTCAACATGAATGTCTGTAGTAGCATTGCTAATATTAGCCAAAAGACAGATGCAATTTAAGGTTCACTGATGGATAGATAAAAAATATCATATGCACACAATGGGATATTATGTGGCTATAAAAAGGAATGGAGTACTAGTATATGCTGTCACTTGGATAAACCCTGCAAACATTATGCTAAACACAAGAAATTAAAAACAGAAGTCCACGTATTCTATGATCTTGTTCGTATGGAAGCCAAAAAATAGGAAAATTTATGAGAAAGAAAGTGTTTGCTTAGATATAGTGATGTCAATCCTTTTAGAGCTTTCAATGATACAAATGGGCCACTGTGGCACATGTGCTGTAGGTTTGCCACTACTGGCTTAGGGAATTGAGACTTGTAGTTCAGTTATATGGGGTTTCTTTTTGAGATATGAAAATGTTCTGCAATTGACTGTGGTAATGGTTAGACCTATATTTGAAATGGGTTTATATGTAGCATTGGAATTATACTGTAAAAACACTATGGAAAAAACAAAAGGATTTTCATTGATCTCTATGTGGTGAATGGGAAAATTCTTGAAATGCAATGCTAAAATTTTAATAAGTTGTTAGTACGAAAGAAATCAGTAGTGTAGAAGGGGGAAACATTCCAAATTTTAGCAAATACATCACCATAACACAGTAGCCAAAGGGTTATGCCTAGTTGAAGGGATTTCTTATTGATTGTTATAGCCTTTGGTCAATTTAACAAGTATTAATGTCTGATTAAGTCTCATACATTGTGTGAATGACTCCAATTGCAAGTTCAGGTGAGGACGACACAGCACAGTCAGCTTGCTCCCCGTAAGTGTTCTCTATTGACTTCCAGCATCTGGTGTGGCTAAAGAGCTGCCTGATGCTCTTTTGAGTATATGTCTGTATGAAAATTTTGTTCCATAGTTTTGGAATCTTTTTATCTTTGGAAATCTGAAATTTCTTTAAACATACTTCCAAGAATAGATTTTTTTAAGTGCTCTAGCTCTCTACCTATCTTTTAATCTAAAAGCCTTTATCTTTTTTCTTCTATACCTTTCTCATTTCCATTTTCACTCAACTTTTGCATCATAGCACTCAGTTTTGTACTTAAAATTAAGGAAATTGATTCATTTATATCTCTGATCACTTCCAAAATGACATTTTTAATTCCTAGTAGCCCTAGCTTTGATTTCTTAGAACATTTTTCATTCTATGAGTTTTCTTTGCTCATAAAAGTCTATTAAATATTTTATGGTGACAAACTCTTTGACTTTTTGGGTACGTGGGTGAGCATACATCAATTGGCAGGCTTTATGATATACAGCAAATATAGAAATGTCTTTACTCAGGCAGGTTAAAGTAACTAGAATCCAAGCTCTTTAAGGGTACATTAACACACATATTTTAAGGTGACAGTCCTGTCATTTTTTTCTCTACTACAGAAAACCTCAAGCTCATAGTCATGCTGTATCTATGGGCCTTAGGTGTGGTTGACACATCATGGATGTTATCAAAAGGTTACACCACTGTTCCCCCTTGATGGGTAGTATGTACCCTTTTGAAGAGCTGCTGACTGTGTAGAGGCTCCTTCTAGAGCTCCAGGAAAAATTGTCTCAGATATACCTTTTAAAACAGATTCTCTGTTTATTTTGGCTTGTGGCTATTTCTGTTTTGTTTCATGTGTCACCAGATGTATCTGTTTTTTGTCTTCTAAAATTATATTAATAATTCAAGTCCACTATTGGCGATCAGTCCTATTTTCTGCCTATTGTGGAGTTACTTTTATACAACTTCCTTTTCATTTCAGTGATATTTTTTAAAAGCCAGGAGAATATTCTTAGATCACCACCTTGAACCAAGACATAAGTAAGAAAAATATTAACTTGTATTTTTTATAAACTAAGTTCATGACTATTCAGACTATAACCAGAAGAGAAACAATGTAGAGAAGTACACAACAGCTTCTACAAGAGATATATTTGTAATAAAGTTGGCAAGAAAATAAAGAGCAGGATTTGGTCAAAACTATAACCACAGCCACAAAAACCAAATGAAGCCATGGAAGGTTGTAAGACGGAAGGGGACACAGGAACATATGGGAAGAAGGGTTTTAAAAAGACCCTGGTGACATGGGGTTTTACAGACTAGGTGCTTGATAACATATATAATAAGGTTCTGTATAATATTGAAAAAGAGACTGACAGGAGAAATGCAATGTTTGAAGAGTATTATCATAGCAGTTGTACAAACAATAGACTTGATCAAAGACAGACTGGAGCAAGGAAGATTACACATGAGTCTTTTGATATAGTCCAAGAATGAGTGTCTAAGAAACTAGGAGAGATGTGTAGCTGTGAGGAAAGAAATCCAAGAGATGAGCAGCCTCATATTGTGTATTCTTGTTGGTGATCAATTTAACTCTATTTCTTGTATTCTATTTCCTAAAGGGAAATGACAAAAATTGAGCCTGCATTAAATGTTACTGATTGTGAAACAGGAGTAAATGATAAACTTCGGTGGCTGTTATATTATTTTTCTATCATTGTATATTTTAAAATAGATCAAAAGACCAAGTGAAATAATAAATAAATAAATAAATAAATAAATAAATAAATAAAGGCATAAGAATTTTATTGGTAGATCTTATACCTAAAAAGGGTAGTATAATTTAAATCACAGCTCTAATACTTGTTGATGAAACTGACAATCGACTTAGGCTCTCTGAACCACAGATAACTCATCTCTAAAATAATGTTGGTAATAATAATGCAAACTTCATTGAATTGTTGGAAAGATGAAGGTGATGCATTGAAATTCAGAGTTACCAATTTCCATTATACAAGCCTTGCAAATTATTTCTTAAGGATAGGGAATATTACAGTTAAACAAGGCATATCTCAATCTGCAAAATTTTACTTCAAAATTAATGGTGTTTTGTCACGACAATTGGTGTTGGTAAAAAATAGAAATACAGAAAACTGCATTAGTAAAACCATTTTAATTATAAAAATTACTCACTGAATCTTGATTCTTGTGCCAATTAAATGAAAACATAGTCATCTGACCATGACTAAATCTCATTATTTCAGCAAATATAGTTTCATTATAGAATGCATTGCAGTTTTGCATTTTATATAATTTTAAGGGATCTAAAATTATTTCTCAATTTTCATATATATATATATATATATATATATATACACATACATAAATATATATATAGCCACTAGCATATGTTGTCAACATGGCTAATTCTGTATTATACCATACTGCTAAGAGACTTCATATACATCAGTTTTGAGAACAAAACTTCCTTCTGGAGTTTAAAAACTCTGAAGCAAAATGAAGAGTACCAAAGTTATTTTGATATGCAAAATAACTATGTAGTATAAAAATATGGTACCATTTATTGTAATACTATTTAAGGTATTATTTTAATGTTTATTCTACATCTAGAAAATGCAATATCACCAGAATATAGTATCTCACTTTTGCTCATTCTTTACTTGTTGAGTGACTACTTAGAAGAATTAACAAATGAGACCTGGTTCTCATGTCCTTCTATTGTGACTAAGAAAAACTTGTTAGTAGTGATTCTGTGGTATGCTTGAAAGAAGAAATGAATCATAAAATTGCAGTACATTTTCTCTCACTTTATATTGTTAGATAGTGTAGTACTACCTGATGTATTAGAAACCAAACTTCCTATGGTGTATCAATTGAGAATTGTAATCTATAAAATTCTGCTTGTTTTATAATTGACTAAAATGTTAAAAATTTTCATATGCTGATAATCATGAAGCATAATATTACAATTAATTTCCTGAGAAAAGAGAGTTCTGGGTTTTAAAATTGTCATATAATTTTGTTAATCTGTAGATAAATAGACTTGGCCCTTATTGATGTATTACTTCATTTTGAAGTTTTAATAGAAAACTGTGGTATATGCAATACTGTTGATTAAATGACTTGAAGGAGAAAGAACTTTTGTAAGGCAATTATAAGAAAAGGTTTTGGGAGATGTAGATTTTATTTTCTTGGTTCTGCAAATTGTACACATACATATTAATTTAAAAAGTCGATATAGTCAAATTTGTATGGCAAAACAAGTTTTTAAGTAGTGAATAACATGTCTGCATAAATATGAATTGAGAATTTGTTTGTGTAACCAGTTTGCAACGTGCAAGTTGCTTTGGGGCTGCATGTGAACCTAATGGATAACTGAGGCTGCCTTGTGCATCCTCATATCATGGAGCAGAGAAGCAAGCTGCTTCCTCTCAAGCACTGGATCCAAGCTGGTGTTGGTGTCTTTTATTTACCAGACTGTTACTGAAACATTTTGATTTGGTTCCTTTTCACTATCTTCAACATTATGCTCCATCATGGAAATTGGTGAATCCATATATTAATTAATCTGTGTAAGAACCACTGGGCTGACCCATGTGCTCCGGTGATAGCTTAGATTTAAGCATATATTGGGTTTGCTAATTAAATGGTGGATAATCTCATTGTTATCTATGTATGGCTATATACTTACAACATTTTAGAAACCATTATTATCAAACATTCTTGGAAGAAAAATTACTGTTATTATAGGTCTGTTGCTGTCTAGTCCAAACTCCTTTTTTGTTTTATTGTAATTGCTTTTAAGGCACAAATATTAAATAATTTGAGATTTCTCAAGTATGATTCTTAACTATATGAGAATAAACTCTCTCCAGCAGTCCTAGGCAGCTTGTGAATGAACTCTATCAACTATATCTTCACAATAACACAATTTTAAACAAACACCACACTTCCACATTCACACCAGTCTGTGTGCTCCCACAAATCTTAAATGCTGTGCTATAAAAGGAGAATTTAAGAAAGAATCTTATGAATACTAGTTTAATGTAGAATTGGTGTGGGGATTTTGATGGGGAGGAATTTCCCAACATTTCTTGTCTGAAAGACAGTGGTATCTTATCAGAATAAATGACAGCAGGGTTATAAAATGGTTCCTATCTGTCATTAATTTTACTTTGGCCAGTTTTCAAACAGCCTATGGAACTTGCAGTAACCTTTCATATTTGGATTACTTTAAATAGAAAGAGCAATTCATCTTTCATGATGAAGTCTTGAAACTTATTTCTACCTATAATATCTTTCTGGTCATTTTGTAATCATGTTACTCTTTTACCAATAAGTAGGTATACATGACTGCTAACACAAATTGTGTTACCTTCTGTTATATTTTTCTTTGATTCAAACTGTGGAAAGTAGGTATGATTGTCTCTATTTTGTACCAAAAATGTCACCGTTTTCAGAGAAACTAGGTGACTCCAAAAGAAAGACTATTGTAAGGACAAAATTTATTCTCATGCTTCCTCTATGTCTTGGTTTTGTTGGGACTTAACTGCTCATACTGAAAATATTTTTAGTAAAAATTGGACCAAAATGTGTAATAGATATTTTGAAATAGGAAGAAAATGTTTAAATGGGAAGGGAAACTAGGGATGGAGGAAAGGGAAAAGAAGGAAGGGAAAAGGAAAAAATGATGAGAAAAGAAGGAAAAAATGGAGACAGAGCTTTTGTAAGTAAGGAAAAGAACAGAGGTTGAAGGAAGGGTAATGGGATTGGAAAAAATAATCATGTTGTATCATGTACAGGTACAAATTCCCTATAATGAACGGGGTCATTATGTATATCTAAAGTGTACCAATAAACTTAATTAACAAAAAAAATTGAAAAATAAAAAATTACAAATTTCCACTATAATAACAACATTATGTTATTCTTGACAAATATGAGCCATAGATGCTACATTTATCTACAAAGCATGATGAGCCATCTTGATGGTTTTCCAGTTGTATAAACACAGTGACATAGCCTTGGTTGTCTACTACTCTTTCCTCTTTGTGTTGTTCATTCTAGTTCAACCAAGGACCTTCATGTACCCATTAATATTAGAATCATTGGGTTTTGGTAGCAATTAAAATGGACATTATAGAGGTTTATATATTTTCAAGTGCCCTCAGAAAATTCAAACTCATGATTTTAAAAGACCTACCTTCTCATAGATGTGAAATTACTGACTTTTTTCTATTGCTATCTGCTAGAAATAAGATGTTCCCCTACGCCGTATTATTTCTAAAGTTCTAGGGCAAAAATAACATGAAATGTTAAATATCTTAGTTTATCTTTGTGTAGATTCTTAGAATTAGTTTTTTAATGTCTTTGGTCATTCTAAATCATGTGAAAGGGATAAGAAGAGAAATTAACTCATGAGGGACTGCATCAGACACTGTGCTATTTAAAATCTACTATTTTGCTTAAAACTTAAAGCTGTCCTTTGTGAATGATTTTAATATTCTCAGTTTTATAGATTAAAAAAAAATTGAGACTAGGATGGTCAAGTTACTGGCTTAAATTGCCAAGGTGGTAAAATATGGCTTTGAAGAGGACTGTGTTCAAAGTCTGTGCTTTCCTACATTGTAACAATATTATTGTTATAGTGATTACAGGATGATAAGTGGTATTTTCTTTTTTTTCCCATTATACTAGCTTTGAAGATACTGCTTCTTCTGAATATAATTAATTGCTTTCAATAACTGGTAATACTAGGAAAGAGCTCTGTGATTTTTGACAAAATTTAAACTGATTATTCTGGAATCGATGTCTGTCAAATAACTAAAGGTTTTTCACTTAACAATAAATTCATTAATAACAATACCACAAAATTACTTCTGTGTTAAACCTCATAAAATAGGAACTGATCAAAGCAAACATATTTAACAGCTAATGATGATTTTAATTTAGCTGTAAATGCCTCAAAGACTAGTAATTAGAGAGCGGTTATATGCTTTTTGTTTGTCAAAATAAATTGTTGCTATGTGTTTTGCCACAATTTTCTCTATTTAATTTTGCTAAAATAGTGTTCCCTGTGCAAAATCTTAATATAAATCTAATGGTTAGATAACTTAAATAACCACGTTACAATCAATTTATTTAAAATAGCATCTCATGAAGATGTTTTGAACAATAAAAGTGGTCACAAATGTGCTATAAAACAGCAACAAAAAGGGCCAAGAAAATAAATTCTTCACATTATTTGATTACCTGGTACTATTCATTTTAGGTTCAATGTCGAGTTACTTGTTTAGCCATAGTTCTATGAGGTATATATCTTGATAGTATTATGTTTCCAAAGAACAGAGGTTAATTTGAAATTGCAAATTTTCTCTAAATGGAAATGATAATCAGTATTTTCTCTGAATTATTGAGATCTGTAGGTCCAGAACTGCATAACTCTATTAGAGATCAATGATGTTATCTCTTCATAATTATCACTGGTCTTTAAGTTTGTACAAATGGATAATGGGCAGGAATCTTGTCATCCTGGATGTAGAATACCCTGTAGTGCCAACAACCATCTAGGAAGACAAAACTATTTTTCAGGTGAATGATCCTCAAAACAGTGAGTGAAAGTTGATGTAATTTAGAATTTCAGAAAGGAAAAAGTAAGCACATCCTGAAGCAGGACTAAGAGTATATGGGTAACTGAAAGAGGAATGGGGTAAATTTGGATATGTAACTTTAGTAGCTTCAATAAAAGTTGTGCTTAAAATAGGGATTTAAAAACTGCTTTTGCTAAAAAGCATTGACTCTTCACTGGATCCGGCAATGCCTATTGTGTAACTAAAATCAAGATAAAGCATGACATGTCTGTCTTCATATTGTGCTTTGTGACTTTATCACCTTAAACTTCGGGTCAGATTCCTGCTCAGCTCTTCAATTAGGCATGTTACTCATTGAATCTGTCTAAAAACTGGTTGATTGACCCTAAATTTACTTAAACTGTCTCATCCTCCTTCAAGACTGAGAATACTGAGAATAATTAAGATATTTTCAAGACATGCAGGGACATTCAACTGCCAGCTTTTATAACACTCTTTTCTAGACCCCTTGGAATGGTGCCCAAACGTCTCCCTCCAGGCATTGTCCTAAACCTGTAGTCCCCTTGGATTCCAGGAGCGTCTCTGGAGGCATAGTACTCCATGATGAGATACCCCCTTAAGTAGGAGCAATCATGAGAACCCTCAAGTGATATGGAATTGTCCAAAACTGATCAGTGATCAGTCAGACCCTAGCCTGCCCAAGTAACTCTGAGAAAGATCAATCCCTTTCATCTGTTAAGGGCACAGACTGATTTTCCCCACTGGTGCGGCACTTCCTTTAGCTCTCCTCAAGTTGCTTTCTTTGCCTTCTTTCTTCTTGCTTAATTAAAAGCTTTGCCTGTGTTCTCATACTTCCTTTCCTACTGTTCAACTTCTATTTTCACCAGGACAGAAGTCTCCACTATGGTATCACACTGATTTTGTTTTTGTTTTGCTTAAGACATAAATACTAGCCACTCCTCTAAAATTCTTTATATTATATAAAGGAAAGCAAAAGTCAGTTGGAATCTTCCATCATGGGAGAAATTTGACTACTGCTTTTATGTTGCATTATACATATATATACAAGTACATAGAGATTGATATAAGAAAACCATCTCGATGGTATTGGCTAGAAATAGTCCTCCTAGAGGTGTATACTGTGCAGATATTACAATAAACAGCTTGTTCTTGTTTCATTTTGCTTTGTTTGGAAGATGATTCCTTCTTTATGTCTGTACCATAGTTTCTGTCTCCTCTTGATGAACCCTATTTATTAAGGTACATGTTTATTTAATCGTATAGATGTATATGTTCAATTATTTTAGAAAAACTAGGTAATGTTTAGTATATGTGCTGTTGGAGCAAGCACAAGAAAAATTCTATAAGCTTTTCTTATCCTCTTATCCTTTCTCACCCCTTTCAGGGGAGAGGAGAGTAAAGAATAACTCTATTGTTGTGGCCAAATATCAATTCACTCACTATTCTTTCACTGGTCGCTCAAATTTTTGGTAACTATAAGAAAAACTGAAGTAAATCTCTTTTTATATGTTTGGTGCTTATCTTTCTATAAAATAAATTGAAAGGAGAAAAGATTTCTGAGTTAAAGACAAAATAATTTAAATTTTAATAGGAAATCTATAATTCTTTAATTCTCTTGCTACATTATATATGATTAACTTTTTCTTGACAATATAACTGGTTATTGACCATTTTGTAATTTCTAATTTTTCTACTCTGATTGATTGTTCCTTGGTAAATTTTGAGTATCTGTTCAGCTGCTAAATGATCCATGTCTTTGTTTATTCAAACCCTTAACTCTCTGTTCTTATTAAATATAGCCCTTTTGTGTCTAAGGCAAATTAAAATTCTGGCCATTTTTTTCTTTTCTTGTCATACCAGGGAATAAAGCCTAGAGATCATCTTCTATGGCTCCAGCTTTTTTTTTTTTTTTCTTTTGAAACAGGTTATTTCACTAACTCATTCAGTTACCCAGGCTGGGCTTGAACTTGTGATCCTCTTGCCTCAACTTCCTAGAGGGCTGGGGTTACCATGTGCTGCTTATATTATGATTTTTGTTATATAAATTTTTATATTATAATTTTTTTGTGTAGTCATTGTATAGATACAGGATATTTTTCCTTTTGTAGCTCTGTGTATGAAGTCTCTAGCATTCTTTGATTGTACATACAAGGCATTAGATTTTCTGTAAGGAGATTCATTTTTATTATATTACGTTGAATTTGTGTTTTGTAAGTGTTTGGAATTATTTTGTATGTGCTGTATGATACTATTCATTTACCATTTATTCAAGAAGCAAGTTATGAGAATTAATCCTTTTCCCATTTCCACATGTATGTTTCTTATGTTAACAATTTAATTCTGAATTCTTTATTTTTCTAGTATATTTATCTGTTCCTGTACTATTATCATATTGATTTCATGTATGTGTAATGTGTTCTGACACCTGATAAGCAAGACTCAGTTCAGTTTTTAATCTTAATAATTTATTAACTTTCTAAAAATATATTAACCACTGTGAACTTTATGCATTTTCAAATGAGTCTCTTGAACTGCTTACTGGAATGGCACTGAATTAATATAAAATTATGAGAATATTTTATATACGATATTTTCTTACTCAATATATTTTGTTCTTTCAAATTCATATTTGCTTTATATCCTTCAAATAGTTAGCATAGTTTTTCCCTGCAGATATGCTTTTTTCTCATGAAATGTTTTTCTTGAAGTTATATAAACATTCTTTTCTCTGTTATAAAATGTTCCATTTTCATTTCTAGGAGTTTACTACTATAATATAGAAAATCTATTAATTTTGAATATTTATAATTTATTTTTTCCCATTGCAAACTTCTCTGAAGTAATCTAAGTTTTTTCTAGAGATTTTTGTTTTTTCTGGGAGTTATGACAACAGGAAAAATGACAATGATTCTTTGTTTTCAAATATTTGTGTCAATAATTTTTTTTAGTATATTTCATTTTTAAGATTTCAGACAAGAATTAATAATATCAGAGTAGGAATTCTTCAAGTTTCTAATTTTAATTGAAGTTTTACAGTGTTACCCTTCTAAGAATTTGTGTTTAATTTTTGATATTTTTATTATATTTAGGTAGTTCCTTTACTTTTAATGAAATTTTATTAACAATGGCTATAGGATTTAATAAATATGTTTTCATAATCTCTTGATTTTTTTCTTTTAATTTAGTGATTTAACTATTTACATAGATTTCCTATTACCATACTACCTTCATTCCTTAAGATATAAATTGCTTGCTTTTAGAGTGTTACACTTGCAATGCATAGCTAAGTATCATTCCATTTGTTAAGTGATACTTCACATTTTTATAACTTTCATAATAAAGAAGATTGATCTATAATACCATTATCGGTTTTTCTGTTACAGGTCTGTTTTTATAAATTGAATGTGGAACTTTCTACCTGTGATTTGAATAATCTTTGACTTCTTTGTTCTTTAAAGGTGAGTTAAAACCATCGGTGAAGCCATTTGCACACAGGTCTATTTTCATCCTAACCTTAATCACCTTTCTAACTTCCATAATTCACCTAATGAAATTTTCTGCTTGTTCTAAAATCAGCATGATTCTTTGACAGTACGTTGACAGGCAAACATGCAGTTTCTTGTTTTACAAATTTCCACCAGTGGAATGTCTGTATTCATCCTTAATGGTCTATACTCTATCTCCTTTTTCATTTTGAGTCTGTTCTATTTTTGCCCTCTTTCTCTTTATAAAGATTGCAAAGATCTTATCTGTTTTATTACTTTTCTTCTTTCTCTATGAATAAAACTATTTTAAATCATATTATTCCTTATACTTATACTTTTCCTGCATTCCATGTTTTTAAAAACAGTATTCCATTGACTGGTTTCTACATAATGGATATTCTCAATTTTTTTGTTTGGTTTAAGATTTTTTTAAAATTTCAAACTTAATATATTTCAATCATTTCACTTATGTAAAAATTTCTATTATGAAAAAGTATCTATAAACATTCCTTTAAAATTTTTGTTTTTATTGTACATGACATAATATTTTTTCTTAAATTAGTTTAATAGGATGATTGGCATTCAAAACACTGTACGTGTTTGCAGTTAGCATCTTGAGGAATTTGGGGATAGTTTAAACCTGTGTAATCATGACTACTATCAACCCAATACAACAATATGATCTAGCTTCAGATTTTTTAAACCATCCACACAATGACTTGATGCTCCATCATGGCTCAAATCTTGAGTCTTTTAGTATTAAAATATGTAGTATGTAAGATATCCAAAGCCTGGGTAATACGGAACAACCCATTCTCTCTTTATTGTTATCAAGAATTCAAAATGACCAGAGTTCCATTTCCAGTTAGAGTTGTTATGTTATGTGAAGGTTAAATTCTTTAGGATAGAAAGTAGCTGAGCATGGAAGTAACACACGTGTAATTCCAACATTCTGAAGAGGTGAATCAGGAAGATCACAGGTTCCAGCTCAGTTTGGACAATTTAGCGACTTAGCAACACCCTGTCTCAAAAACTAAAAGGTAAGGAATCATATAGCTCAGTGTGAAAGCCCCAAGTTCAATCCCCAGTGCCCAGGGAAAAAAAAATGATAAAAAGACAAAAAATAGTTGCAACTGTATTTTGGGGACATTGCTTTAGCTTGATATAAAGATGGTACCAAAGAATTGAAATAGAAGCAGGAAAACATTAGAAATTTGTAATTGTGCAGAGAATAAATGCTTAAAGCTTAATTCACAGTGATTGAGTTAGTGATGGTCTTTAGAGCAGTAATAATGGTCTAATAATTATTAATGATCTTTAGAGCAGTAAACTTTGTTAAATTCTGGGTCTGTACGGCATTGCTGAAAACCATCTCTAGCAATGAGTGCTCTTGGTACTACCTTTACTCTCTTTTGGCTGAAGCTAAGCAACTCACCTAAATTCACAAGTAACAGAGTGGTTAGAGTAGAATCACATCTAGGCTGCTAACTCTAGCCCTGTACTTGTAAACATTGCACTAGGTAAAATAATGTAGAGAATGACTGAATAGGTCCCTAAAGTCATAGTCGAATGACACATGATCTGGAGATTTTTAGTTTGGAGGAAATTATAAATAAATTACAGGGATTTTAATTCTTCTTTAAAAGATGCATTCTCCTTGTTTTCCTAGTGTGAATTCATATTTCACATGTGGACAATTTAAAATTTTTATTTACTATAATAGCACCTCACATCCTTTACAATGTTTTGATTTCATTCAATATTACTGACATCTGAACTTCCTTGGATGCATATGAACATCAGGCTGAGTAAATACTGGAATTCTCCATCTCCACTGACTAATACAAGACCCAGATAAATGAAAAGGTGCATGTTTCCCAGTCCATGATGGGCTCTTTTGGTTTTCATTTGTCATTGCTACCCTTAGCTCACCATCAAGCAGGCCTATTTCCATGCTTACAGCAAGCAGTGACTTTCAGGGCTATCAAAGCACCTAGAGCAGATACGTGGTGCAGGAGTATGCCTCTATGTTTCCTGAGAGGCATCTTAGCTTTTGCTTCCTGATATCAGTGATGGTACTAGCTTTTTTGTTTGCCTGGGAGTTCTTCTCTCAGCGAAAACATTTTTCTTTTATTTTTCTTCTTTCAAAATCTATAGTCTCCCGAGCACATCCCTTAGAATATTTAGCTGACTCTGCTGACTGTAATTTAGCTAACTACTAAACATCATGGTCAACAAGGCAGATCTAGCTCACTGATGTGCTTTGTGATATGCTGATACGGTACAGTAAAATTGATTGCAATTAATAATGTGAATGTTCCATAAGAAATCTAGAGCCACCATTCACAATTAGCAGAACCATATTGAGGTTTCATTGCTCTGTACTTTGCATGTGGTGTTCCAAGCCTGCACCACTCCCCATTACTATCCTGACACTGAAAACAGGAGTCAGACCCTGAAGATATTCAATGTATCCTCAGAACTAAGACAATTTCAGTACAACTTACTCTGCTGGGATGTGAAGCCCCTCAACACTCTTCTGAAAAATGTCTTTTTATAGTAAGTCTGCAACTAAGAAAATATAAACACATTTATCTTCTCATAGAGATTATTCTATCATATTAATTCTTTAACAGAAGATTCTTCTTTTGTTGTGGTGAAAGTCTGTCATCTCAACCGCTGACTTTATACCAATGAAGTAGAGTAAGGAAAGTGTTAACTTATGACACCTCAGTGAGCACCACATCAACAGATGAGAAGCACTGTCTAGCAAGTTGGTTATAAAGTATTGTCAGGAAGACTAACCAGAAAGGCATCGGTTCAAAGAAGTCAGCTTGATGATATTGTAATCAATTGTTTGCATTCAAATAGAATAAGTTTTTTTGAAAAATCTGAAGTACCCATATAATCAGGAAATAGTTTTCTGACAGTAATCTCCTAATAGGCTCTAAATGGGTCACATGAATTTCAGCAAAATATGGCAAACACTCCTGAAATGTGTACTAAGGTGAGGAATTTACATTTGTAATTCAGTAATTAACATGAAACACAAAGTCAGAGACAATGAAGCAAGAGTGACTAAACCGGGGGGGGGGTAATGGTGGGGGGAGCTCTATGGTGTGGTACTCTGCAAAGGCAGAGAAGAGTAACACACTATTTTATACTGACTAGCTTTTGATGTCTTTAAGGTTAATTATATTAGAGCTAATTATATTGTTTGCTCTATTTGTTATTGAATAGTAATTTAAAGTGAAATCCAATAAAATTTCAATGTATATCTTTTAAAAGAGTTTGAGTATACTAACACCAATATTCTTTGGAGATGTTGTACACTTCTTATTATGCTATAAAATGGCAACTAGCTGAAATAATATAATTATGCCTATTATGATTTATAATGCCTTCATTGGTGGTTCTGAAATTAAACAACATTAACACTTTGTAAAGCAAGTATTTTCTTCACCCTTACAGTAAGGAAATTGCAATTTTGATAATTATGACCAGGGAAAATATGTGATAAAAATTGCTGCAATTTAGATAATAGTTAATATTTTACACTTTTTAGTTATTTGTCACATTTTTAGTCAAATATATTGGAGCAAGTCATTAAACAATGATTCCTGCACATGTCCACATTTAGAACTCGTATGGTAAAATTGTGACATCCTCTGCATACTCCCCTTCATAATCACACATTGGTAACCACTGATTTCATAAACATACTGACAGAAGGTAAGTGCATAAATGAGTCTTACACCCAAACACATGAGTGTTCCTGAGCCTAACCCCTGACACCCTGAGCAGCTGTAAGAAAACCATTCAAGAAAGTTGGCCATTACTTGTCAAGTTGGAGCAAATGTAGCAAATGGTCAATAACCCACCAAAGGCTCACTTCTTGATATATTTCCAGTCTGAACTGATCAAATAATCTTGCTTTAATTCAGCCTGCCATCCAGCTTACTATTGTAAATCAAAGAGATGCACAGCCTAAGATTACATGTGAGGAAAAATTACATACTTTGAAGGTATGCTGGATAAAAGTCTGTCTTATCATCTGTTTGACAGATCTCTCTTTACAATTCATAGGTACTCAAAGCAGGAAACAAACAAAAATCAAATGTCACTCTCTCTAATAGTGTCAAGAGTGCATCTCTAAAAGTCTCTTGTCACATCATGGAGAAGCAATGACTACACCATTAAAATATTGCAGCTATACAAACTGACACCAAGCATATTTCTACATGTGTATTTTAAGATTAAGATTTTTAAAAAAATTTTTATTCCCTTATTGCATAGTCATAGCTTTCCAACTTACATTGAAATTAGTAATTTCAGTATTTATTTTAGTTGTGCATCATAACTAACTAGGTTCCAGTCTCAGAAAGATAAGGTTGTTTCAACTAAAAATATTCATTCTAAGTCACTTGATTAACAATATCAAAATATATATATATATATATTTACATGTATATATTTCATTTCAATAAATGTATTTTTCCTTGCTTCCTTTTAAATTAATTTTATTGGTACATTTTATATACACATACTGATAACATTCATCATAGGAAATTTGTACCTGTACATAATGTAGCTTGATTTTTCTTTTTCCCCAGTCTCTTCTTCTCCCTTCAATCTCTTTTCTCCTTATTTACAAAAGTTTGGTTTTCATTTTTTTCCTTCAATTCTTTTTTTTCTCTTCTCCTTTCATTCCTTTCACCCTCCCCTCTCCCTGGTTCCCTTCCCATTTGAACATTTTCTTCTCATTTCCCAGTGTCTATTATACATTTTAGTTCTTATTTACATTTTTGGTTTCTCACAGTGAAGAAACAATGCCAATTTCAATATTAATGTAATGCTGCTTTGAGATACGAAGTTTGGACATACTTCCCCCATTTAATTTCTGGGAGAGATTTATAGAACTGTTTTTTTTTAAATCCCTTTAAACATTTGATTAAATTCACAAATAGAGTCATTTGTGTTTTAAAATTTCACTATTTTAGCTATAATTCATTTTGTCAGTAGATATTGGGCAATTGAGGTTATCTGTCTTATCTTAAATCTAGTTAGCAGTTACCTTTTTCAAAGACATTTGTTCTTTTCTTTTGCCTAACTTACTTTTATAAACACTATATTATTTTGCCTTTTATGATTTGAGACTCTAAAATCATATCTTTTCCTCTGGTTACATATATAATAATCAATTATATTGTCAAAGGATGAAATTTTAGTATTTTTTATTTTATCTGTTTTCAATTTCCAACTTTATTCATTATCTTATTTTCTGGGTGGTTTTTGGAGGGTTTTTTTAATCATTTTTATTTTATGGAAAAAAGATGAAACAAAATTTTATAACAATTTATAACAATATAACAATTTTATAACAAGTAACAGGAGAGTAACAATAGTTAACATATTGCATATTATTATCTTTGAAGCAGTTATTCAGAGTGCAGCATGTGAGCAATAAAATTTCTCTAATCAATATTAGCACAAAACTTCCTCTTCAATGAACTAAGAGACACTAAAGCTATAACTGACTTGCATTATTTTCCATTTTCCCTTCCATCCTTTCACTTTTCTCCCATCATAGATTCTTTCTCCTTTTGAACAATTTCTTCCCATTTTATAATATCTATTGTACAGTTTGGACCTTATTTACTCTTTCAGTTCTTCACACCAGGGAGACAATAAGATGTTTACATGAGTCTGATTTATTTCATTTATGAGAGTATGTTCTCAAGTTGCATCCATTTACCTATAAAAGTTTCAAGTTAATCATTCTTTGTGCCTGAGAAATACTCCTTCGTATAAAAATACTACATCTTTTTTTTAAATCCATTCCTTGGTTGATGGGTATTTGGATTGTTTCCAAGATCTAGCTATTATGTATTGTTCTGCTGTAAACATGTGTACATATATATTGCTCACTATGGTCTGATGTTTTTAATTCTTCTGGGAAGATATCCAGAAGGGGGAATAGCTGGGTTGAATGAGACTTTTATTCCTAGCTTTTTGAGGAATATTCATACTGATTTCCACAGTCTACACCCCCACCAGCAATGGAGAAGGGTTTCTTTTCCCCATAGCCCCTCCAACATTTGTTATTGGTTGATTTCTTGATGTTATTATCTTTGTTTTTAATTTTTTGTTAGCTTTTGAAACCTGGAATCATAAATAACTTATTGCAGGCAATTTTACTTTCCTAATATAAGCAATATACTTTCATATATATATATATATTTATGATTATATATGTATATTTTATGATATATTTATTTTAATAACTATATAAGTTAAATCCTTAAAATTATATTATATATTTTCATTTTTATTGATTTAATAATATATTTAATTCACGTTGTCTTTTTAAGTCTATAGGTTATTTAGAAATGTATAGTTTAATTTCCCTATATTGGAGATTTCTATGTATCCTTTCTTTTTACTGAGTTTGCAAATATTAGGGAATTTTCCAGATAGTTTAGGTTTATGTAGTCATAAAATGTATTTTGTGTAGGTTTCTTTGTTTTGAGATTTGTTTTATAACCTATTATATTGACTATCTTAATATCTAACTTCGAACAGCATTTTAGCACTTAAAATATAGTGTGAAGAGTGAATTTTCATTTCTCTTTACCCATTCATTTTTCTTAAATTAAAATTCAGAGTTTGAATCAGCCAAAAATATTTACAGTAGTTTTAGGTTCACAATAAAAGTGAACAGAAAGTAAAGGGATTTCCCATATACTTCCTGTTCCCAAATAGAATCTCTCCAGTATCAACATTCTGAGCAGAATCCATTCATTTTGTATTACCATCATGTATTTTACTTCTACATGTTTTAATTCCCACAATATACTGCTAACCATTTTTTACTGTTGGACTTTCAATTATTGTTTTCTATTTTCTATTTTATTAAATTAATAAAAACAATATAAATATAAATTTCATGAAATTAAAAACATGTACTATAGATTTATGTACCCAGAAAATAATTAGAACAGTGCCATTAATACCCAATAAAGTGTCTCATAGTATTCTTTTGCAGTTGCATCCTTTTCCTATACCCCTGGAAACCACTGTTATGTTTACCATTCCTTCAGTTTTAGCTTTTCAAGAATGTAATATAAATAGAATGGAAATATTATGTAATCTTCTGACATGGGCCTTTATCACTTAGAAAAATGACTCCGAGTTTCACCCAATTGTTCCATACCTTGACGGTTTGCAACTTTTCATTTGTCTATGTGTATATTATTACTTTATGTTGACATTTAGCACTATAGGTGTATTCATTGATTCACTGAAAAATATGTGAGCTGTCCAGTTATTGGTGACTACGAATGGGTATAATATGCATAGTTATATAAAGCTGCTTGTGTTATTAACTATTTATCTCTTTAGGTTAAATGATTAAGAGTACAATTGCTGAGCTGTATAGCAACTGGGCATTTATTTGTATAAGAAACTTCTAGACAGTTTTGTGAAGTGTCTGTACACTTACATTTCCATCAGAAATGTAGGAGAGGTCCAGTTGTTCCATATCCTTACTAAAAAATTTGAGATTTTGAATGCTTTTATTTTAGTAGTGCCCTCTGGTAGTTTTAATTTGTAATTCATAAGGGCTTCTAATTAAAATATCTTTTAATGAGTTAGTTTGCCTTCACTTGAATTTCTTTCAGTCAAATGAATATTCAAGAATTTGTTCAGTTTTGAGAATTTTTATTTTCCTACTGTAGAGTTTTGAGAACTTTCATATATTCTAGATAAGGAGTCCTTTCCCTAATAAGAAATTGTCAAATATTTCTTCCCATTGTGTCTTTCTTTTCATTCATTTGTCAGTATCATTCTCAGAACAAGTGTTTAATTTTGGTTAAATTAAAATGTTAAAACTATTCCTAAGAACTCTTTAATGAACCAAATAAACAGTTTCTCCTTTCATTTTTCTTTAAATATCAATTCTCTAGTTTAAGTTAATTTTCATGGGATTTTTGTAGTTGTTTTGTTTTGCTTTGCTTTGCATTGCTTTGTTTTGTTGTTTTGCAACAAAGTCTCACTTTGTAGTACAGACTGACCTTGAACTCACTATGTAGCCCATGCTGGCCTCAAATTCTTGGCAATCCTCCTGCCTCAGCTCCAGAGTGCGGGGATTCCACACATAGACTACCATGTTCAGCTAAATCAACTGGAGTTTAGGTTAGGATTCATTTGTCACATTTAGGTTAGGATCAACTTTTTCGCATATGTATATCCAGTTGTTTCAACCCCATTTGTGAAAATACTGATTTTATACAAACTACATCCTTATAAGAAATCAAATGATAATTTTTAGTTCCATTTAAGAACTCTTTATTCTGTTGCATTGTTCAAATAATCCCATTCAAAACTACACTTTTAATAGCTGTAGCTTTCTTTGAATGTACTTTTCTATTGAAAAGTAGAAATTTGAATATTATAATTCAGTAACTGTAAATCAAATTCTGTCCACTGCCCAGCATTTAATGTTCTCAATTGCAAAGCAATTGTGCAGTTGTCTGTTTAGTTACATTTCCAAAGTGCTTTTCAAAGACTCATTTCCTAGTCGAGTTAAGGGAACTGAATTATTTTTTCCCCTTGTTTGTTGTCAGCTATTGTTTTGACAGAAAATTCCTTGACTGCTAGAAGCTAAGAAACAAAAAACAAAACAAAACAAAACAAAACAAAACAAAAACAAAACAAAACAGAAGCTTCTCCCAGCCTTTACAGGTTGTCTCTGAGCTGGGGTGCTCCTTCAACTATTAGCACAGGCATTCTATTTCCAGTTTAGTCTTTCCTTCCTTGCAGAGGGGCCAGCATAACATTTTCTTAGGTCTGTAAAAACATGCACACTGTTCTGTGCCTGTGTGTGAGCTTCTAGATTTTCCTGTATACAGTGAACTTTTGGATGCCTGAATTTCCCAAAGAAACTTTCTTTCCAGCATTTCCTATCATCCTTAGCTGGCCTTCTCTTATGGTTAATACATTGTGTCAACTTGAGAAGTTTAGAAGTTTAACTGAGAGACTCAGCAGGAAGCCAGGGTTTTTACTTTGTAAATATCCTCATCCTG